>PVJI01007041.1:0-81301 GCA_004026765.1 Micronycteris hirsuta
GGTGCACTCTATCAAAACCCACCGAGCCCCTGTGCTAGGATCTGCGTCTCTGTGTGCATCATGCCACAGCAAAAACTTAAGTGTATTTAGCCATTCGTTAGGAGGCCTGACCTGGGCCTGTAGGTTCGGCTCCAAACGCAGTAAGCAACCAATCTGGGTGGTTCTGGTGTGGATGATACCGGCTCCCACGAAGTTGGCAGGATTAGGGTCGACTTCTTCAAGGAGTGCAGATCCAAACCCAATAATCTGTACAGTGGAAACGGGAGAGTTGGGACGCTCTAGTGGCTGAGGTAAGACACAGGGCCCCCACTCGGGAACGCCATGAACAAGGCCGTTGTCACCTTGGCTTTGGTGATCTCTGTGTCCATTGGATGCTTTGCCTTGAAAATGTTCTGCACTTCTTGTTGGGGACTGTGAGACACAAAAGCCAGCGTCACACATGCCCTCAGCCAAGTCTAAGGCCACAGGCCCGGCCTCTCCACGCCCCCACCACACAGGATGGCCGGCTCACCTGCTCAGCTGCTTCCAGCGCTGAAAGAAACCCTGAGAAGCCATCTCTGTGGGCTGGAAAAATTTGTTGAGTGTGATGGGCAGCTTGACGGACACATTCTGGAAAGTTCCTCCATACCTGCGAGCAGCAGAGATAGGCTGAGCTCCGCCTCCAGACAGCCAGAGGCCCCGGCCCCTGGCTGGGAAGCCAGCCCTGCTGCTCGCGGGTCTCCAGGGCCAGGAGGGCTGCCCTGGCAGCAAGGGCGGGCAGGAGCGCAGGGCCCACTCTGTCCCAGTGCGCACCATCGCTGACCGGAGGGCGAGCTCGCCGGCCCCGCGCCACTCCCGGGCCCGTCAGGGAGCGTGCTCCCCCGGCGGAGCGCCATGGGGCTGGTCACACCCCGGGACCAGCCTCGGGCAGGACACCTCAGCCTCAGCACTCGACTTTCCCCTTCAGTCCGTGTCCTACAACTCCACGTTACCTTAAACTACGGTGAGGGTTCTTCCTTTTTTTCATAGAGACTGAAAAAAAGAGGTTGTCTACAACAAGCAACAAAAACTTGCCTAGTTTCCTAGATTCTACAAACTATACAATCTTCCATTCTCTGTTCATTTAATGTTTGAAAACATGCTTTTCCAAAAGTTCAACCACACAGCCACCCAACAGAGAGCTGGCTGACCATGCCCACTCTATTGCAGTCACTGAAAAATGACGGTGATGAACCAGTAACACCAACAGAGACAACAGTTTAAAAAAAAACAACTGAACCAGCGTGCACACTCCGAGCACAACCGCGAGCACGCACCTGGCCACCACCCTACGCGGCTAGCTTGGAGAGGCCGGCCGAGCAGCGAGCAGCACACGGGCCCTGCTGCCCCAACTCCACAGGGCAGGCCCGTCAGTCGGCTGGAAAGCACGGGGCCTTGGACACGGCACACCAACAGGACCCATGGGGCTGGACTGTGCTGGCCTCACAGACTCCGTGCTCGCCATCCGTCCCCATCGCCACACTCTGTAGCCAGGGCTGCAGTGTGCACGGCCACATCAGCACCCACTGGGTCCCCTGCCCCGTCCTCCCCACAGCCTCTGAAGGAGGAATGCTGAGGCTGAGCGAGGACAAGTGGCTCCCAGGGACACAGCTGCGTGTAGGCCCCGCGCCAGCCCCTGGAGCTCCAGGCCAGAGCCAGGATTTGGGACGCCTGCCGGCCAGCGGGCACCACCCCCCAGGCTCCTACCTGAACTGGATATTGAGGACCGGCGCCTCGGTGAAGTCAGACACGCACTCGATGTTGACCACCTGCTGCACCTGTGCGCCCCCGTCCACAGTCGGGTCCACAGGCTTGGTCTGCAGGCTCAGATGTGCACGGGTCAAGGCCACCTCAACACGGGGACGTGGGTCTGAGCTGAGCCACCCCAGTTGTCCCCAGGCCCAGGGAGCCCAGAGGTAAGAGACACTCTAGAAGGGGATCAAGAGAGGCTCACGCAGCTAATCTGAGACCAAACCTGGAACGGGGCTGGTCCCACGCACGAGGGACTTTGACGACTGAAACACTCGCTGTGGATGTGCTCCTCTCGGGACACGAGCGGCTTTGGGCTGCAGTGAGGAGGCTGCTCCTCTGGCCAAGCCTGGGCCTTCCTCACCGCCAGGTGCGGCTGGCCCAGCCCAGGGGGAGGGAGACCAGAGGCCACAGCGACCCTGGCCAGGAGGGCTTCCGCCACACTGCTGGTGTCCGTAGGGAGCCACGGCGGCAGGCTCCGGCTCGGCCTGGAGTGTGGTGCGCGCCCTGCTCCCGGCAGCGGCAGCCTCTGGGGGCCTCACAGAAGGACATCAGGGCTCAGAGGGACTCACAGGCCAGAGGAGAGCGAAGCAAGGGAGAAGGGGCTCCAAGGGATCCGAGGAGCCAGGCACGGACACCTACAGGCTTTGTGAAAACACCTGAGGTGACCGCAGCACCCGACAATATCTTGCTATTCTGATTTTTTTTTTTTAACTTTCCTCAAAACCCCCTCTAACCGCAATGGCTGCTGTCAGGGGCGTGGGGCACACGGAACCAAGGATATTGGCCTGAAGGTCATCCGAGCAGATCAGTGTTGGAGTGAAGTTCAAGAACTGCGTGGAGGTTTTATTCCCATAAAATATGAACATGCGACCTAGGAGGAAACAGTCCGTCTCACACGTGGCTCACACACGCCCAAGAACCCCACCCCCAGCCGAGGCTCAGGGGAGGGCAGGTTCTTGGACTGCTCGCAGACCCCGCAGGAGCCACACTCTCCCACTCCTTACGTCAGGACGAAGACCTTACACAGACCTCTGCACACATTTTTACACCGAGTTCAGAACGAAGAGTGTCCTTCAAACCCCTGAGAGACAGCAGTTCAACATGGCCCCTCCCACAACCTCAAGGTCAGCAGCCCACACCCAGGGAAAATCAAAGCATTTTCGGGGGGCGGGGGAGGGGGCTGGGCAGTGACTGTGAGTCCTTACAAGGCTCCTAAAGACCCTGGAGGGCGGGTGCTGGTTCTCTCCCTTTCCTCACACTTGCACTTGTTTTTTCCTACCTTAACCATTTCGGGTGCGCAGCTCAGTGGGATTGAAACACATTCCCACGGTTGCACAACCGCCCCCTCCATCATCTCCAGAACTTTCCGTCTTCCCAAACACACGCTCTGCCCCAAGGAACACTCACTGCCCGCCCCTCTGCCGGCCCTGGCTCCCACCGTCCTACGTTCTGTCTCTGTGGCTCTGTCTCCTTCAGGGACCTCCCGTGAGTGGGTCACGCCTGTCTGTCCGTCTGTGTCTGGCTCATCCACTCAGCACAGTGTCCTCGAGGCCCAGGCAAGCTGTAGCTCAGGACGTCCTTCCTCTTTAAGGCCGAGTGACATTCCATTGAGCGGGGGGACCACACCCTGTGTGCCATCGTCCATCTGCGGACACTCGGGATGCGTCCATGTGCTCACTGCCGTGAGTGACGCTGCCAGGCCGTGGGGTGCAGATGTCTTGTCAAGGCCGCGCTTTCAAATCTCTGGGTACGCACCCAGAAGGGTGGTCGCATGGTGATTCTGTGTAATGTTGGGTTGGCCACAAAGTCTGTTCGTTTTTTCCCATAAGGAGGCTCCAGTGGTGGTTCATTGTTTTCCACCTCATTCCAGTTTTGATAGACTGTGTTGGTACAGCTGTCATATCAGCGTGCATTTAAAAAATTATCAAAACTGGTGACTTTTTGCCCCAGCTGGTGAAGGTCAGTGGACTGAGCCCAGCCTGCAAACTGAAGGGTCGCCAGGTCGCCAGTTCGATTCCCAGGCAGGGCACACGCCTGGGTTGCCAGCCAGGCCCCCAGTGGGGGGCGTGCAAGAGGCGACCAGTTAACGTTTCTTTCTCCCCCTCCCGCATCTAAAAATAAATCAATCAACCTTTTAAAATATATGGTGAATTTTTGTGTAGCCGTTTAAATACGCATTTTCAGCACATTATGCTTTACTATTCTAAGGAAGGTAAACACACACTCGAACGCAGAAAAAGCTCTGTGCCGTGTGCGGAGAAGGGGCTGTGACGGATCGAACGTGTCAGAAGTGGTTTGCGAAGTTTCCTGCTGGAGACTTCCCACGGACAATGCTCCACGGTCAGACGGACCAGCTGAAGTTGATATTGATCGAGACAATAATTGAGAACAATCGGCATTATGCCACATGGGAGATAGGTGACATACTCAAAATTCCAAATCAATAAAGTTATTGGTGAAAATGAAAAATGTGTCTTTTATTTTACGGGAAAAACTGGACGGACTTTTTGGCCAACCTGAAGTTGCAGGGCCTGCGCCCTGTCTCACGCCCCAGCTGCCGTGCGTGGCCCCCCCGCCCCCCCCGCATCCTCTCCAGCACTTGTTTTCTCGCTTTTCTGACAGCAGCACCAAAAGGCAGGCGTTGGGCTCTCACTGTGGCTTTGACCTGCGTTCCACGTGAAGTAATTAAAACACATACCTAGATTCTGCCGAAACTCAGACTTCAGTCCAATCTGAAGCAGCTGGTTCTCAAACAGCACACCGTTGTTTTTACAGACGAACCTGGCGGAAGGGGGCAGAGTGGGAGTCACTCCAAGCCATGGAGCAGTCACGAGGGGCAGGGAGCCTCAGACACAGACTCTATGGGACAGAGAGTGCTACCTGAGAGGAGTCTGGGCACCCGGAAGGCAGACACGGAGCAGGGCCATGCCTGAGAGGAAAGGGGTGCAGGCAGCAAGCCCAGAGCTGCAGGCGGGCGGGCTCTCGGGACAGAGCAGAGCTGAACCACCGCAGTGAACACCAGGCACACGCCAGGCACAGCGGACAGCCGGCCCTGCGGCCTCGGCACCAGGTCCCCTCCGCTCCTGGACGGGGCCCCCTTCAGTGAGACAGCCCACCAAGGAGGAGGTGGTTGCGGGGCAAGCCCACCCAGCACCTCTGCCTATTCTGCCCTGCTGACCGTAGCCCCCGATCCAGGGTCGGGGGCAGAAGGGGTCCCTGTGCTCTGGAAGCAGGAGACTGACTACCTGGCAAAGTTGTCCTCAGAGCCGGGAGCGAGAGGTGCGACCGCAGAGGGGGACTCCGAGAACACATCCACGAGCAGCCCGCCGGAGGAGGGTGGGGGGCCCGCGGGTGCGGGGGGTGCAGCCCCCAGTCCCAGGAGGTCTGCCGACGGAGAGGGCGTGGACTGGAAACCAGGGAAAGGGCGGGTCAGCAAGGAGCCTTATGGGCCCACAGAACTTAGCCAGGGCAGCGCCTGCGCCCCTCCCACCGTGCGGCCGCTGGGCAGTGAGGGCCCCCGGCCATTCCTGAGAAGCCACTGCACTCCGAGTCGGGCCTCAAGACCAGCACGTGGCGAAGGCGGGTCACAGTCTCGCAGGACTGGAAATATAACCTCCCTCTTTTCACAGATGTTATTTGAATGAAAACAACTTCTTATAGAATTTCCTCATGAAAGAGACCAAAAAGAGACGTCTGTCTGGAGAACTGAGACAGTGCACGTTACTGTCAGCCAGAGAGAGGACAAAGCAAGCAGTCGCTGTGCGGCGCCCTCTGGGCAGCCACAGTCCCTGCGCGCCGCCTCGCAGAGAGAGTGGGGACTAAACGCCCACAGCAAGCACAGAGCTGCAGGCAGGTTTGCGAAGCCACAAACACGTTCTTTCTAGAAAACGGTGACTGCCTGTTCGGACCTCAGCAAAGACGAGGGCAGAGCCGCTCTGAAGTCACTCTCACTGTGACGTCACGGACACAAGCTGCCAGGCTCTTGTCCTGCTCCCTCCATGCTTGAAGCTCCACCCAAGATCTGCAACTCGCCCTTTGACCCTACACCTCTGGGGTGTCCACCCGCCAAACGTGTGGGGTTCTGGTGGTCACTAGGGTTAAGTCACAGGCGAGAACCAGGGATGTGAGCCACACTGCCCTGGAAACGCGCCCTGAAGGACTTGAATGTCCCACTGGACACTCACCAAGGACTTAAATGTCCCACTGTGAAAATCTATTTACAACTTTCTGAGGCCACATCCCGATGCCACTCCCCGTTACCAATGCTAATGTCCCACCTCCAGGAACCTGACAGCCCTGTGAGCTGGGGGAGGGTAAAGCCCTTCCATCTACATTGGGCGCGCCCCCGGGGACTGGCCTTGCCTGCTCCCACCTCCCGGCACAGCCCCACTCAGCACTGGCACGAGGAAATCCGTGCTCGCATGGAGAACTACTCGGCCCTCTCTCAGGTCATGTCAGAGCCGTGCACTGCATTTCTAAAGAACGACCTGCACGGGCGGGCAGGTGACACTATGAATGAATTCTATTGGGAGATGCAAGAAACGTCACAAAACGCACACCCAGCAGAGACTGCATGGGTCTGTGCAGGCTGGAGCCCTGCCAGGTGGCAGTCCCACCCCCCTCAAGTGCCAGGGTGGCCCAGGAGTGAGGGCCCCTTGGCAACGCAGAAGAGGGAGGCCTTAGAGCAGCCGTCAAGAGAAGGCACGTGAGACAGGTCTGCAGCACAGGAAGGGTCTGCACAAGAGGCGTGGCGGTGGCCCCCGCTCACCGCACCTGTGACAGCACCCCTGCTCACACCGTTCCCACCGGGAGCTGACCTCGGAGGAAGGCGGGAGCTGGTCTCGGGCAGCCGGGCACCATGCTACCAGCCATGCAGGACAGGCACCTGTGCAGACGGCACCTGCAGCCTGAATGGGGGGCCTCTCCCCTCTGACAACTGCTGCAGGATTTGACCGTTCATTCCTCCAAAACAAGGCAGGCACTTTTTAAAGTAGGAACCCCCTTCTGTCCAATTAAGTCAAATATTTACTCCAAAACTCACAACAGATACAAGTAAGGCCACTGCTGGAGGACCCACTGCCTCTTTGCTGCCGGCCCGCTTCAGGACCTTCTCACTCTGACAGCAAAGAACTACAAGAGTGAAAAGCAGCCCCAGACCCGGAGTGCAGGACACTCAGGAGCCTCCAGCCTCCCCAGAGGCGGCTGGGCAGCGGAGACTCAGCCGCGCAGACCCAGCCGCGCACAGACAGGCAGCAGCAGCAGCGCGGGCCGCGTGCGCAGGGAGCAGCCTGCCCACACAAAGCAGACGGCCTCTGCAGCACCTCCGCCTGGCTTTCACATCCAACCAGGCGGCTAAGGGTCACTCAGGTGTGCGCCCCTGGGAGAGTCCTAGCCAGGAGGGCCCTTTCCTGTTGTCCAGCGTTCCCCGCCTCAACCTCCCCAGTCCCCACAAGCCTTCCCCTTCAGAGGGGTCTCTGATGGAACCACAGCTTCCAGCCACAGGTTCTCAACTCAGACGGCAGTTCACAGCCACAAAACCCACCTCCCGAGCACACACTGGCCAGGTGCCACTCAGAGTCGAGAGGAGAGCTCGAGCTGGGAGTGGGGGAGTGCGCTGGCCCGACCAGGAGGAGGGCCTGCCTCCCCACCCCAGGGCGCCTTACGGAATGGGAACTCCTATTTCAGTTCCATTTTTCCGGATTCCCACTGAGCACTCAGCCAAGCACCGGAGCCTGGACGCCAGGCCCACTGCATCCTGGGTGTGATGAGGGGGCTACAAGGCTGGGAGTACGCGTGTGCTCGCCACAAAAGAAAAATCAAGGAGGAAAGGCCCATGGCGACTATCAAAAACAGACATTAAACCCCATTTTCCTGCGCTCGCCTCAATGCGCTCTGCTCACAGTCAGAGCCACGGACAGGAGGGAGGCACGCCAGCTGCCCCCGGTGCAGAAGGGCCTGCGCAGCTCTCCTGGACGGCAGCGGGGAAGGAGCCCTGCGCTTGACCCTGGCTCACGCTGCTCCTCACAGCGAGTCTTCTCCCTTCAGACACAACACCTCTGGGCGTGACACGGACACCAGCCTGTGAACGGCCCACACAGGAACCACTGCCTGAGGCCCCACCACTTCAGAATCCAGGCTGTCCACACCTCTGGCAGCAGGAAGACCCTTGTGACCTCTTCACAAACAGCGTCGGCAGCCTGGAGGGGACAGCTCTGCACTGTCTTCAGGCTCAGGGCCACTCCGTGCCCACAGGACAAGGTCAAAGGCAAAGGTGAAAAGAAAACCCCATGGAAGGTATGATGACCACCAGGAGACAAAGCATGCATTTATCATTCACGCCAAAGCCAATGCATCCTGACACTCAAACTGCATGGGCCATGGGGCGGGCCACGGGGCGGGCCACGGAGCAGGCCTCAGCAGCAGCCATGCAGAGCACGGGCCTGACGGGGGAGCCTCTGGAGAAAAAGCAGCAGGCTCGGGGTAGGGGCCTGACAGCAAGGTCCGAACACAGGCTCCTGCATCCTTGGCCTGAGGGGCAGGCACGGTCTGCAGGGAGCGCCAGGGGAGCAGGGTCATGTCCAGGAGCCCTGCCCAGGAGCATGGGCTGGACAGAAGCACACTCTCAACAGCAAGCCACACATGACCTCTGAAGCTTGTCCTCACCATGGGCACCTGGTTTTGTGAAGTGACATTATTCTCATCCCTGGACCAGCGTCCTGGAGAGGAAACCAAGCCTTCCAGGGCAAGCAGAAAGCCCCCGGGCCTGGGGAACCAGGTCGCATCACTGAGGGCACTGACTCAGGCCAGCCAGTGTGCCCACTCTCCAGGGGCTCCCAGTCCAGTCCAGTTGGGGACAGCAAGGAAACATGGCACACTCAACACCACCAGCACCGCCAACGTCAAAGGGCACGCGTGCACGGACGTGCAAGGGCCCCTACGCCACCCGCAGCAGGGACACACGCCCCCGTCCAGTCCACGCCCGCCCTCCTCTCTGAGCAGCACAAGGCGGGTCTGCCTGAAGCCAGAACGGAGCAGGGAAGGCCTCCCACAGGACACAGTTCTGCGACAGAGGTGGGTGACCACGCTTTCTAAAACGCAGGGGCACCCGGGAGGGCCAGGAGCTGAAGGGGACCCAGACGACAACACTGGAAAGGGTCTGGCAGACAGACGCGGGCCTGTCTGCAGGGGGACACTTCCCGGGGCTCCCAGGTCAGGACGGGGAAGGCCTCGGGCTTGCGGCCACCGCCAGGCTCTCCGCAGACTCTTCTGTTTAACAAAAACTCCTCCCCAGCAGACAAGTGCTCTGTCAGCCCTGAATCTCGGGGATGGGGTGGCCAAGGAGCTCAGGCAGGGGGCTGGCTTCGGGGAGGGACCCACCGCAGCACTGGCCGGGGCCGGCTCAGGGCCCCCGTTGACGTCGGCGCCCCGCTCACGCTTGCCTTCCTCCAGGCCTGCCACCGTGCCCGGGCCCTTCTTCTTCTTAAGCTTGGCCAGGATGGACGACTCACGCTCTGGGAACGGGGGCATCTCCTCCAGGACGGTGGCCTGTGGGGAAAAAGACAGTGAGCACAGGGGGGCGGCTGCGGGCGGGGGCCGGCGCACCGAGGCCTACCAGGATGTCGGTGCTGGCGACGGTGCTCAGCCGCAGGTACTCGACTGCCCGCTGCTGCAGCTCCACGTCGGCGTTCTTCAGCTGGCTGTCGCTGCGCAGCACGTCCTGGATGGTGGTCTTCACCTCCGGGAAGAGGTTCACGAACTTGATGTAGGTGGACAGCAGCAGGGCCCGGGTGGGGACGCTGCACAGGTGGAACTTGGAGTGCAGCAGGTTGAACTGGACCAGCGGGCTGGGGGGGGAGGAGAGCAGACGGCCAGAAGCCCTTCACCTTCTCACCTGGGCAGGCAGCCTGAGCCTGGCCAAGGGCCCCCCAGGAGGGACAGAGCCCCGCCACCCAGTGAGTGGGTGCTTCCTCTGGGGACAAAGTGTCCCCACGCCCACGTCTGTATTTTCCACCAGGACCCTGCTTTTTGTGCTGCTTGCAGGGAAACAGAGTGGAGGTGGTCTTGCTCTGAGCCAGCCCAGTGGCCACGTCAGATCACCGGTGTGAGAACCAGCGGGCATGGCCCAGCATCAGGGGAGATGCTCCCTGATGCCCCAGGGGCATCTTACCTGGATCGTGGGTCCCCAGCGATCAGGTTCCCGAACTCGCCCAGGATGTAGCCGCCCACTTTGACCAGGTTCTCGTGGCACGCGGGGGCCTGCAGTGCCTGCATGAAAGCAAGCAGGCCAGGGGCTGCGTCAGTCCTGCCACCGCAGGAGAGGTGCTGTTGAGGAGCCCCAGAGGCAGAGACGTGGCTAATCTCGCCCCGTAATGAGAGCCACGCTCCCCAAAGCTGACATTTAGGCCCCGGGTTGGGGGCAGATGCCCCTCAGGGTCTTCCCGGGGCCCCTGTGGGCTCTCACGCATGGGGAGGCAAGCCCGGGACGCTAGCCCTGGGCATTGTGCTCAGGTGGCCTCCTGAGAGCCAAGGGTGTCCCACCCATGGTCAGTGACATGGACAGAGATTAGGGTGAGGAGGAGCTGAGAGTCCAGCAGAGGGGTCAGCAGGACAAGAGCTGGGCCTCCCAGGACAGTCAACAGCAGGTGGAAGGGAAGCAGCCACACCCCAGGACCTCGCCTCCCCAGCAAGCTGACCTACCTCAAACACCGTCTTGGCGGCGTAGCCCTGCACGTCGTCCCGGTTGATGACAATCTGAATGACGCGGTACCACACCTCTTCACTCACATAGTCACCGGCAATCCGGATCAGGTTCAGGATGGTGTCCACGTACCACGTGTAGTCCACGGCATACTTCTCTGCCAAGATGGCGACCTTCAGCACCTGCAGGGGCAGCCGCTGAGGGTAGGTGCCTGCGGCCCCACGACAGCAGGGCCTCCACGCGGGGCTTCCGGACTGACCCATGCGGCCAACCTGAGTGGTGGGTGCTCCCACCAGCTCGCAAAGGAGCCCAGGCAGTTTAAGATTCGCAGATTTAACTGAGGGAAGCCACACCACCCTCCAGCAAGAGACACGACAGAACACCTGTAGGAAAACACAGAAGAGACGGGTCCCGGCAGCAGGAGCCCACGAGGGGCCACCTGACCTGACACAGCCAAGCCAGTCCTGGTCCCCACTTCTGCCCCCGGCACCCAGATCGACCACGCTCTCTGGGTCTGCTGTTCCAGTCTGCCTTCCTCACCAGTCTCCCTCCCAGTGTCCACAGAAGACCCACCGCTCATTGACCCCCATGTACCTCAGAGGGCTCCGAGGCCACATCACTGCCCCAGGGCAACTGCACGGGGCTGGTCACAACCAGCACCCGCCCCCACGTCACCCTCTTCTTGTATGGAGCAGCTGCCTGAACAGCATCAGCTGCCCACACCAGACCACATCCTGCTGAGCTGCCCGCCCTCACGTGGGCACGACCGTCTGCACAGCACCTAACCTTCCCACCATGCCCCGACTTCTGCTGGACCCCAAACCACGTACATCTGCTCTGCCTTGCCCCTCAGCCTCCACACGACTCCCCACGTGACCCAGAGTGCCATTCCTGAACATGCCTCCTCCCACCCTCAGCTCACCTGCAGCCGTGCACCTGGCCCTCAGGACAACACTGGCTCGCGTCCCACTGCTGACGCCCCGCAGCGCTCCGCCCCTCCTGCCCCAGCAGCCTCTGGGCTCTCTCCCTCTCCCACAGGCTCACCGCCACGTCCTGCAGAAGCCCCAGCCCCCATGGCAGGATGCCATCCCAAGGCCTCCAGGATCCAGGCCCCTCCTGCGTCCACCCTCAGCCACATCACAAGGAGGCCGCTGCCCTGCCCATGCCGTGTCCTTCCAGAGACAGACAGGCTTCCTAGGGGCAGGGCAGGATGCACATGGGCCCCAGGGTGGATGTCCAGCAGCTAGCGCAACAGCTCAGACACGCCTGGCCAGACAGATGGCCAGAGCACTCACTGGGGACGAAGAGCGTCTGCTTCCCTCCTCACATGATCAACACCAAGGACTGTCACTCACCATTTAAAAGGGCCTAAGAGCCAACACAGAGCTGCCCGACCCTCAAAACTGGAAGAAACCACCCCACATGAGACCACACCCATCTCTGCTCAGCAGCCAGACAGCCTGAGGAAGGACACCCAGCCCAGGGCTGCAATGCCCGAGCGGGCTCCCCCAGGGGTCCAGACCAGGCACCCAGCCCAGACCCCCTGCACCTCGTCCCCCCCACACACCCTCACCCGTTTTGCCTCTACAGCCTCTGCTAGCCAGTCAATAGTTCAGCTCAAGAGTCACTACCTCTGAGAAGCCCACCTTGACCTTCTGCTCCAGGGCAGCCCCGAGCTCCTTGCTGAAGCCCAGCCACTCAGCACTGAGGGCCCGCCCCCGGTGCTTGGCCTGGCCAGGGTGGCCACAGCCTTCACTCTACAGAGCTCAGGGTGTGACCTGGCACAGCCACACACACTCAGAACCACCAGCCCAGGAGCAAGTCACTTACAGCCAGCACTGACGCTGGACACTCGCTCCACAAAGTCCCCAAGGAGGCCTCAGCTGCACTTTACTCCCAGAAAGACAAAGAAGAAATGCCCACCACCCTGGCCAGGTAGCGCGGCTGGTTGGAGCATTGTCCTGATACACCAGGGCTGCGGGTTTGATCCCCAGTTGGGGCGCACACAAGAATCAACCAGTAAGTGCATCAATAAGCAAAACAGCAAACCCATGTTTCTTTGTCTCTCTCCCACTGAGAACAGAGAGGCCGCAGGGCTGCTCACCTCGCCGGCCCCGCCACACAGGCTGACGCTGAGCCCAAGCCCCCAGGGAGACCCGCGGCGACCCACCCGGGCCACACTCGGTGCAGGCCCTGCCCTCTGCTGGCGGGCGGCGGGACCCCGGACGCAGACTCGGCGCGAGCGCTCGTCCTCCCCAGAGCCCGCGTCTGCTGGGCTCGGACCCGTCGGGTGCGCGCGCTCTCTCTGCAGGCGGCAAGTGACACTGGACACTGACACTGCGGGCGTGCGCAGGGAGGGCTCGGACCCTTTTCTTCCTAGACACACCACTGAGGTCCTGGGGACATGCGCCCAGCAAAGCAGGGCTACTCAACAGTCCAAACGCAGTCTTGCCTGTGGGACTCTCAGCCGCCCCCACTGAAGCCCCCGTGGTGCCTGAGGGCAGGACTTTCCCTGACTCTGTGGGCAGTGCACTGTCCAAGACCGAAAGTCTTCCCAAAAACATGGATTAAAAAGCTAAAGCAAAGGGAACTTTTACCCAGGACCTAGCAGACCCTCAGCAAAGTCTGCGGAACAGAATCAAAGCCACTAAGGAGACCCTTGAGCTGCGAGGCACAAGCGTCTGTGGCCAGTGGCGGCGCGAGGCTGTCAGACTCACGATCTCCTCTCGGATGGAGTAGTCGGCCGTCTCCAAGTAGCTCAGCATCTCGGCCACGATCTGCTGGGCGTTGCTGCGGTCGCACATGGCGTAGAGGAGGTCCACGGCCCGCTGCCGCACACTCACGTCCCGCTCCGTCTGGGGGACAAGGCACAGAGTGAGGAGCCTAGGACGACCCGTGGGCGGGCTGGACGGGCCTCCACTGGGGTCCCGACACTCACTCGGAGCTCTCCTCACTCGCCATCCCAGTGCGGGGGCCCCCACAGGCTCCAGTCGGGCAGAGCCCCTCACGTGCCAGTTCACTGCCCGCCTCGCCCCTGCACTGCCCGGAATCAAGCTCCGTCTCCTAGGGGACGGGTCAGAGGCCTGGGTACTGTGTGGTCACAGACAGGCGCCTTCTGTGTTGCCTGGGACCGTATCACCATGCCACTCTCACCGCGCCCCAGGCCTGCGCATCTGTTTCTCAGCACAGGACGACCTGAGCAGAGCCAGTTCAGGGCCCAGTGACATGTAAAAGCAACGGCGAGTCTGTGAGGCCATGGACTGAGCACACACCTGAACCGGGGCCTGGAAGGACCCAGGACAGCACGAGCCTTGCTCCAAACCCCTGGGACTCCCACTCAAATCAGCACCCAAAATGTCTATTAAAGTCATGCAAACACAAGCGATAGAGCCGGACTTCTTCTTAGTCTGACTAAGCCTGGGGCAGGACAGCGGGCTCGGCAGGCCCCCGCCTGCCACCAGCTCTCCCACGCGCTCGTGACCAGCTGGGAACACCATGGGCACTGACGTGGCTGATGACAGGACAGAGAGCCCCCACTTGGTTCTTCCAAGTCTGGAATTTTAATTCCTTGAAAAAAGTGAATTTCCTTTTGCAAAGGGTGAGTTTTCTTAGAGAGAGAGTGACAAAAGATTTTACCTTGCCACCAAAAAGAACTGTCCCTGTCATCGTGGACATCGGCGCAGCCCTGGCACGTGGAGGACACCACATCAGGGCTGCACCGACAGAGGCTGCCTCACAGGCGGGCACAGGAGGGCCCTGGCCACCGTGCAGCGGCGCCGAAGGGGAGCCGTGCACCTGGAGCAGCAGCCTGGCCTGTGCCTGCTGCGTCCACCCTCAGGGCCCCCCACGGGGACGCAGGTCCCCAAGTGCAGAGCACTTGCCTTCAGAGCGTTGATGACCGTCTCGATGTGCGTCTTCACGGCCTCGTGGGAGAACTCGGAGCTGGCCAGCGTGCACATGCTCTCCAGGGCCAAGTAGCGCAGGTTGGTCTCCCGGTGCTGCAGGAACTGGCCCAGCTGGTTACAGGCGCGAACAAGCAGGTTGGGCTCGCTGCAGGGACGGGAGAAGCGGGGGTGGGGGTGTGCGTGCGCACTTCAGCACGGCAGCAGTGATGTGGTGCTGTGTTCGGTCACCACGCCGCTCAAGCGAAGACTGCAGGAGCCACCCAAGACACAAAAGCCCTAACCGTGAACCCAAAAGTCAGTTCTACGTCCCTCAGGCAGTGCCCACAGTCCCAGACCACTGGGACCTTTCTGAGCACACCAGCACAGGCCCGCCGACGGTAGTGAGCTGGGACAGATGGGGCGCTCTCCCAAACCCAGCCGCCCCTGCAGCACAGTCCCGCGTGGGCAGAACGGGACTGCAGTAAGAGGCCCCGGCCAGGAGAGACGCCGAACCGGAGCCCTGACAAGGAGAGGACGCTGGAGGGTAACGGTGGAGACACGGCTGCAGAAGAAGCTGGTGGATATTTAAGTACCAGTTCCCATGAAACTGGGTTAGCGCTCTGCTCACTCCCTCCTTGGTCCTCATGAGCCTGTTGCTCTTTAAGTGCATTTGCTAAAGACATAAAAGCTTCCTCTGACATGGAAAGTTCTGTGGGAAGTGTGACTCGGACTGAGTGCTGTCACAGGCGTGTGTGCAAGAGCGGTGCAGCAGAAGACAGCTGGGAGCAGGTGTTCGTGGCCCATGGTGCTCCCTGTGCCGCCTCAGAGCCCCATGCGGGGCCACACCGTCGCTCTCACGGGGCTTCTAGGGTGCAGCTCCACAAACGAGGCCACGTGCAGGCAGCTCAAAAGCAGGAGCTGTGCAGAGACGGCAAGGCAGCAAACCCCCCCCTGCCCCAGGGTACCTGTCCCCTCTCAGTGTGACACTGACGCGCACAGTCATCTCCACACTCCCCTACAGCCTGCCACCAGCCCTGAGTGCTGCTCCGTGCCCAGGAGCACTAATGAGACACACGCGGACAAGCGCCCGTCCTTCCCGTCAGCAGTGGGAGCTCAGGAGAGACAGCAGAGGCCTTCGGGGGCAGTGCGGTGGCTCTGAGGGTCAGAGGGCGTAGAAGAGGCGCCACGCCGGGGGCAGGCGCTGCTGGGGAAGATGGTGAGGCCACACGCCAGTGCCTGTGGGGTGCATGGACACAGGTTGCCCTCTGGGCCTGAGGTCAACGGGGAGGAGCGCAGCCGCGGGTGCCCGCCAGCCCACCTGTCATGGTGGATGATGAGGCTGATGGCCTCGAAGAGCACGGCGTTCTTGGCGTTGGAGTGCTGCACCTTCTTGGACTTGGGCGGCTCCTGCGCCTTGTTGAGCACGGTCTCCAGGCACTCGGTCAGGCGGCCTCGCACAGCAGGATCTTCTGGGCGGGACAGAGAGCCGTCGGGCCAGCCCCGCCCCGCAGCCTGCCCTGCCCTCCCGGCTGCCCACCACAGGTCCTAAGTGTCAAGTCGTCTCAGACTGGGGAGAAACGGCAGCTGTTTCAATTGTGCAGCCACTTAAAATAAGACAGTTCAATAGCCTGGGAACTACACGTACACTTTAATGACATAACACACACAACGCTTTTACTCAGATATAGATTACGTGAGTCAAGAGAAAAAATCTCAGGCATGTGGACAAAACACATGACATATAAAAGTTTTAGGGAAAAGAGTCAAAAAGTTTTTTCTCCACGTGCCTGAACCAACAGAAATAAAGAAAATGTTACGAGAAACAATAAAAAGAAGAGGAAATTTTAAAATTTCTAGTCAAACCAGAAGAAACAATTGACCAAAAAAGAAAAACCAACAAAAATACCAGAATGTCAGAAACAGCTCGAGGAGCCTGGCTGTGGAAACCACCCCCCTCCAGCGGAGGCCCAGTGCAGGGCGCGGCCCCCGAGCCAAGCAGAGCGAGGCCTGAGCCGCCCTGAGGGACCTGCACCCACAGGCACCAGGGTGGGTGAAGGTTGCCAAACTGAAGCACGTCAGACCTGGCGAGAGAGGAAGAGCCTGAAGCTGAAAGGAGGAGGAAGGGGAAGTTCATGCCCAGGGGCACAGGGGGCAGGGCGGGGTCGGAGCCTGAGTCTGTGTCCTCCTGTCTCTGGAGGAGAAGAGGCAGCGCCAGTCCCACCGCGAGATCTGCTGGGCTGAGCAGTGGAATGGGTGTGGGGGGCGGGGAGGGGGGCCTCCCACACAGAGGCTGTTCGGTTCATTCCACATAAAAGATACTCAGTATAGAGGTTACTTAAAATTAACAAGTAACCCAGATAAAAACAAATTAGATTCAAATGTAAAGGTTACAACGACAAATCAATCTTTGTGGAAGGAATTGGGAGCATCTAACAAAATTTTCACATTCACGTTTCAACCAAGAAATTCCATTTCTAGGCACCTAGGCCCCGACCCCACCATTAAGAGCTCAGGGCGAACCATGAGCACACCCATCTTTGGTGTGTGCGCTGAGGCCACATGGCTTACCAGTTCAGGACATGGTTTCTCATGGTTTCACGCTGTAAGAGTGTTTCAGCAACCTGTACAGACCTGAAGCTACACGAAAGCAGAGCCGATTCCAGATTGTAACACGGCACCAGCTCTCCACTAGCTGCTCTGGGAAAGCCAAGACACACAGCCGCGTCGCAGAGGACCCACAGGGCAAGGGTCAGCACCAGGACAGGGCTTTTTAAGACCCAGGCGAAAGACTCGCCCCTGAGGGCTGAGGAGCTGTCTGCGAGGCCTGTGCCCAATCCGAGGCCTCTGCCCAATCGGCCATACCTGGAGGCGGGTAGCACTGTAGCAGCCTCAGAAGCTTGACTGACAGCCAGGGAGCCGGGACGAAATAGTAAGTGTAATCCTGTAGGTCTGTGGACGCGGACGTCACAATCTGTAAATCAACACAGGTGTGAGCCACCGTGGGCAGGTGTGAGCCACTGCGGGCAGCTGTCCCCAGGAGAAGCCCCCACTGCAGGGACCCACACAGACCCACACGGTGGGTCTCTGGTTCCACAGGTCACACACTAACTGAAAACCTATTCATTCAATGCGCTGGGCATATTCAACACTCTCCTCTGCGCCCCAGAGGCGAAGGGACAGCTGCACGCAGTGCAGTCCCACCTGCGGTGCTGCCGACCCTCGGCACAGAGCGCTACGGTGCCTACAGAGCCCAGTCCGCCCTCTGTGGACCAGGGAGTGAACGAGACACAGCAGGGAGACCTCAGGAGGGAGGACTGAGGGTCCTGACCCCAGCCCCCGCCACCATGGCCGCATGCGTACACCCCAGCCATGAGCTCGCCAAGGTCAGAGGGTGCGCTTTCTTCCCTTGCAGTTCCCACAAGGCGCCCAGCGGCAGGCACTGTCCCCAAGACGTCACATGTCCACCACCACACAGCCCAGTGCCTCCCTGTCTCCTGCGTCTTCACCCCATGAAGCTCCCAGATGTGCCACTTTGAGCCCGTTCAGAAAGTTGGTTGTGGCATATTTAAATTCTACACAGCATCAAAAATGAGTGAAAAGCACACAAAAGAAATGGCAACTTCCCAATGTTGACCCAAACAGGCGTGTGATCCACTTCCACACAAGTCAAAGCGCACAGAGCTGAAGGGCAGGTTCAGAGTCCTTAGGCAGCAGAGGGAGGGGTGGCGAGGACTGAGGCCACCGCAGTGAGGACAGGGCTCCCCGCCACAGTCAGGAGCCCAGGACACCCCACCGGGCCCCCGCAGGCCCCGCTTGCCCAGGGTGAGAGCCTGGAGCTGGGCTGCTCTGCTCTGGGCCCTCCCCTCAAGGACAGGGCAGCTCTCCGCTGACTCAAAGCTGAAACAAGGCTAGCGAAGTAGCCTGCGTTCTACGAAGTAAATGAGTATATTCACTGCGCAAAATAACCGCGACCACAGCCCACCCTGAGCTCCATCCCCCCCCTCCCCCCGGACTTACTCTGCTCAACCTGGAGACAGCCAGAGAGACGGAGGTTTTAAACTCTTCCGGGTTCTTCTGCGCCAAGGTGGTGATGAGACTGGTGGCAGCGGTCACCACGCCCTGAGAGGAGGGTTCCCGTCAGGACGCCGGACGCGACCTCTCGCTTCCCACCCACTTGTCCAGTAGCACGTGAAGAGCCACGGACTGGTCGCCCGCAGGCCGCCCAGGGCTGCGAGGGTGAGAAGGCGCCCGCCGGCTTCCAGGGCCGAGGAGGGCTGCCCTGGCCCGGACACAAACCTGCCCCGGGGGTGTGGCGAGTGAGGTGGGGACAGTTCACCGACCGCTACGCCCCAACCAGCTCCCACCTCTGAATCTCCAGGTAAAGGTCATTTATTTTCAATCTGATTTTTAAGGTAGATTACTCTTCCGGGAGAAGTACTGACCTGCTAACACACCCTCCCTCCGCTCAGCAGGACAAGCGTCCTGCTTGTCTCACAGTGCGACTCTCTCATTTACACAACAAAAACACAAGCAGGACAAGGCCACTGTGTCCAGCCCCTGCTCCTGTTTGACCTCGCCCCCAGTGCCACATTCCACACACCTGCTCAGTGTGGACGTCTAACACAGCCGCAGAGTCACTCGAGGCCCAGTCCTCGCCCGAGGCACTGGGACGCCCTCACTGCACAGGGCATCTCCGGAAAGTTGAGGCCTCTGTCGTGCTCAGCTGTGCAGCCCAGCCCGCGAGAGGTCCCGACACCAAGTTCCGGGTGAGCCAGACTGCATGACTCCTCCCCACTGAAAAGGGCACTCCAGGCTCAAGGGCTGTGACTGCGCAAGACACCCCAGGAGCCATCACAGTGGCCGTTCTTGCAAAGGCAACTCGTAGCCAGAGGCACTTACCAAGTGCTGGTCATTGAGGAGGTGCACCACTCGGGACGCCCAGTCGCCCGTGGGGACGAGGTGGGGCGACGTCCGGTACAGGCGCAGCAGACACAGGGCAGCACTCTGCTTCGCACTGTCCATGGTGTCTCTGAAAGGCAGACACAGAAGTCACGTGACCACACAGCCAGTAGGACCGGGGCCCCAGGGAGCACCCACCCAGAGGCCCTGGGGGCAGAGGCGCAGCAGTGGGCAGGCTGCATAACATGGAGAGAAAGAGTGCTGCAGCCTCTGCGGTGACCCAGCCTCTGCGGTGGCCGAGCGCACGCCCCCGCACCGGGGTCTGCTGGACACAGCCGCCTCCAGGGACTGCACACCCAGCTCACCCCGGGGAGCGTCCGCTCCCTGCTGCCTGCCCCTCCCCGAGGGGCCAGCGCTAACTCGCCCCAACCGCTGGAGGTGCACAACCCCTGGCTGTGCACCTGTGTGCACACAACACTCCTTTCCCCGTCCACCTGGAGATGTACCCCCGTCCCCTCTCCAAAATGGCCGGCCAGCAGGCGCTGGTCCCTGCCTGCCCTCAGTGCTGTGGAGCGCAGAGAGGCTGGGGGGCCCCACCACAGCGGAGGTGGCCCCACCCCATCCACCTCCTGGGGGAGGTGCTCTGTTCTGGCTGGAGCACTGGCTGAGGACACAGCCGGGCACCTACCACGGGGCGCCCCACATGGGCCATCAGAGCACTGGTCAGCGTTCACAGAGCACTGGCACGCCGGCACGCCGGCCCATCTGAAGGGAAAGACAGGCATGGGGGCTGTCCCTGCCACGTACCTCCCTTTGGCTTTTTCGTTCCTGAACGAGTCTAAGCCAACACGAGAAACCCCAAACCACACCCATCCCCAACTCTTTTGCAAAGAAGAACGACTTTAGAAAAGACTCTTCTTTGGGCTGCAAACAGCCTGGGGAGCAGGAGTGGAGGCCTGCCCATTCTGGCCAGACCACCCCCGCCAAGAGTGGCAGAACTGTGCCCACGGCTGAGCTCCTGTGCAAGCAGTGGGCTCTGGTGGCTGGCAAGGCCGCCAGGGTTTCTGCCCTCCACACCACCAGTGCACACAAGACACGGTTCTGGCCTAGGGTTGCCGGCTTCCTTCCACATTCACAACCCTGAGTCCTGATGGACACAAGGGGGCTCCTGCCCAGCTCCCCCGCGGCTCCCACGCCGTCAGGCGCAGCCCCTCTTGGCAAGAACATGTGAGAAGGAGCAGAAAGTGCAGCATCAGCATACTGTGGGACCAGGGGACTGCTGCCACCCGGCTGCAGTCCTGTCAGAGCTGCAGGCACACACCCCTGCACCCGCCATGCTGCCCGCCCTGGGGCTCCGCCACTCCAACTCACTGCTAGCTGCACCCCAAGAGTCAGCCGTCTCAGTCAGGCAGGGCTGGCGGGTGTCACAGCACCACAGGCTTTCAGTGTGGGAGGGACGGGGGTCCCGCACGCCCCTCACCTGGAGACACGGCTCCCCAGCTCCCTGCCTGCCCTCCTCTGGTCCTGGCTCTCAGCCTGCACACGCGGCCCACCTTCATGCAGGGAAATGCTCCTAGTTTTCCTCCGACGACGTCCCAGAGATCACTTCTGCCTGCTTTACACTTCGTTCGTAGACAGGTACTTATCAAGCACCTACTATGTACCAGGCATGACTCAAGTGCTGGAATAAAGCCACAGCCACCACAGACGGAGCCCGCAGACCCCCAGTGCCTGCCATCTAAGGGCGGCCGGGGCCGGGATGGGAGGGAAGAAGGCGGACGAAGCACTTGCCAGACCTGGGCTGCCCTGCCGGGTGGGGGGTCCAGGGTGCCGTGCAGCCCTCAGTGGGGAGCAGCCCTGCCCCCGAATCCTCTCCAGCTTCCCTCTGGTGGACAGCCCCACCCCTCAGCTCGCTCTGACCACCTTCAGTCCCCCTCCATCTCTGTGCTGCACGCTCAGGGCCCCTCCAAGCGCCTGCAAAGGCTGCCTGACCTGTGCGATGGTGCCCCTGAGCTCCCCACCAGCTTCCTCGGCTGTGCGCTCGAGCTCCTATTTTCGTCGGGCTGTTCTGTGGTCTCTCCCTGACAGACTTCTGTCTGCCCCCGCTATGACCCTCCTGTGACACTCCTGCAGAGCCCACATGGCCACCTTGCCACTGCGCCTCCTGCACTCGGTCTAGCCCAGGCTCTTCTGCACGGCACACTGGCACATGGACCCAGGTCGTCCTCGGCCACACGGCCCGTCGGGTGCACTATAGGACACAGAGCATCACCCCTGGCCTCCCCAGCAGATGCCAGCAGAACAGGGCCCAGAGCCCTTGCTCCAGTCTGGGTGGGGACACTTCCTGACATCCTCCACCCTCACCTATGAGGCTCCAAGGGTCTCTTCCACATTCCTGTGGCCAGTCGTCCTGGAGGACCTCGTCCCCAAGTGCTGAGCAAGTGCCCTGGCTGGGGCCCTGTCAGCCAGGCATGCAGCGTGGACATGGCTCCCAGGCAGTCGCTAAGCTCAGCAGAGCATCTAGAACATGAGGGGCACCCTCCCTCCCAAAACCCCGAGACCAGGGTGGCCCAGCACCACTCCGAACTCCTCCAGAGCTGCCAGCTTGGCCCGATGCAGCGTCTCCCCAAGTTTGCGAGGCGGGAGTGGTTCACAAAGAACTCTCAGCACTGGGGGTGTGGCCTTCTCCTCACGACTGGGAAAGGGTGAGGAGAGGTGCTGCACATCACGGGATGACTGTCCCTCCTTCCATGCCCGTGTGAGGCTGAAGCCACTTCTTGGTTTGGCTGCGCGTGGCCGGGGCGGGGAGGCCAGACTGGACTCCACCCGATGTCTAAACGTGTCTGGTCGCCCACTGCACAAGGTGCTGAGATTAACTCAGTCTGTAAGTTTTGTACGCAGTCACACATTTGATTTATTTAATACGACAGAGACACTTTTCCACCAGTCCTGAGACACGTACCCCGCGACGAGGATCCTGGGGATCTCCCCGGCAAAGGCCTCGGCCATCTCGCGGCTGCCCACGTTGGCGACGCAGTGCAGGGCCAGGCCCATGAAGGTGGGGTTCCGGCTGGCCAGGTCGTTCTTGATGGCGTTGTTGATCAGGCGGATCAGCTCGCTGTTGGAGTTCACCAGCACGGAGATGAAAAGGTATCCCTGGGACCAAAAGTCGAGAGAGCTGGTGCTCAGCGCCAGCCAGGTGCACGTGGCCCGCGGCCCCTGGAGCCCCGCGTGGGCACGAGCAACCTCCGTCAGGACCGCACGCGGCCCGCTGGGCTGCCGTGAGTGCCACAGGGGGAGGGCCCGTCTGCACCGGGGTGCCACGCCACGCCTGTTACAGAAGCTGGGTCTCTGCCATGAGAAAGCCCTGCAGGACGAACCTAAGAGGCAGTCAGAGATCCCCACAGGAACCAGACACCTTGGCCCTCTCCCCAGCCCCACGCATTTGTCTGCTGCCATGTGTGAGGAACGCAGCCTCACCGCTGTCCTGAACGGGAGGGACTGTAACTGAACAGCTCCATGGGGAAGTCCAGAGTCCCAGGCGACTGCTGCTCCCCTCTCTCTGGAATCGGTCTCTGCGCACCCAGCTTGCCCTCCCCACCCCGCCATGTCGCCCGACAGTCCACGCGCTCCCCACGCAGGGGCACAGGGAGTTCTCCAGGCCCGTCTGGTCTTGGGAGGAAGACTCGTGTCGGCGCCGTGGCCCTTCCGGGTCAGCCCGCCCAGCATGTGCACACCCATGGCTGGTGCTTCCTGCTCAGCCCACGTCACCCCCAGTCAACCCCTCTCCCTCAGTCTCAGCCCGGGGCCTCACCAGGGCGCCCTCCCTCCCGCCGCCCCTCTCTCCAGGTCCCCGCTGGGCACAGGCCAGGGCTGTAATTCTCTGTTCACAGGGTATCCTACGCCATCTCCCCACTGGGTCCACACCTGCTTTTGGCTCACTATGTCTCCTGGGGTCCCCCGGCACACAGCTCGGTCCATGGCAAACTCCAGTTCTTGGTGAGTAAATACTAACACCAAATGGACCTCCTGACACCTAGGGTGGCTCTACTTCCTGTAAGCCAGGTGCTGGGGCAACAGAGGGAAGTGTCGCTGGGCGACACTGGAGAGAGGGTGAAGACACAGTGCTGCTCCAAGACACCCAGGGACACCTGGGAAGGCGACTGCGGGCAGGAGCCGGCCCGCAGGGCAGCGGCGCCCGTTCCAGGAACAGGAAGCTGGGCAAGGAGCCACTAGGTGTGCTCTGGGGAGAAGACACCCTTCCCTGCCCTTCCCTCTGAAGCAGACCTCACGGGGGCCGTCACATGGCAGCTGGCCCAGGCAGCACCAGCCTGAGCCCGTGGAAACGGCCCAGACTGCGTGGAAATTGTAAAGGGACAGCCACTGCATCAGAAGACCCTCGCCCCGGGAGCCCCTGGAAGGCTACGCTGGGCAGGAGGTGTTGGCACCGCAGCCCCCTCTTCGATGCCAGCCTGCCCAGCCCCCACCCGCAGTGACACTCACGATCTGCTTTTCCGTGTATCTGTTGGAGCTCAGCAGGTTCACGGCCTCCATGTGCCCAAAGTCAATGTCGTGGCCCAAGAGAAAGATGAAGAGCAATTTGCAGACATACTTCTTTTTACTGTAGCCATCGAGAGCCTTGTCACCTAGAAGAGAAACCAAGTGCTCAGTAGCAGGGACAAGCGGGGCAGCGCAGCAAGCTGCCTCCAGCAGGGACCGCAGCCCACCAGCCCACGCTGACCCTGTGCCAGGCATGGGGGGCATCTCTGCACAGGGGGCGCACCCTAGAGTCCAGACGTCTGGTCTCCCTAAAACACAGAAACAAGGCCTGAGCAGGGGCTGTAGGCTCCCGGGACAGGCCAGCCCTGAGCAGGCACCCGGGCCGCACTCCGGCCCGCCACAGGCCCCAGGGCTCCCGGGGCCGCCCGGCCATACACCAGCACGTGAGCAGCCTCCTGGGCAGTGCGCTAAGTGGGCAGGCAAGCGCCGCACAGTCTCCCACCGCTCATCAGCGTTAGGACACATCACCCCATGAAACCACACAGAAGGGCCCGAAGGGCCCACTCTCCACCCCGACCGGAGCCCGACGTGTCTGCACCAGATGCTGCGGCACACTCCAGCCGCATCGCCTGCAGAACAGAAAACACCCCTTTCGAGGCCCACTCAGCGCCGCCATCATAAACACCAGAAGCTCTAGGGCCATGTGAAGAGCGCACAATGCTCCTGGGAGCCGGCCGTGAGCAGACTATACAGAGGTGACAACCAGGGGGGCTGGTGGTCTCACAGTGACTTGGCGGCGCAGCAAGAAGCTGTCCTCTGCCCATGGCACCCAAGCAGGGCCCCAGCCCCAGCCCCAGCCCTGCCTGTGGCCCATCGGGAAGCAGAAGCACTCTGGCCCCGGGCCTGGTGAGCGCAGGGCTGCAGGCTGCCCTTCTGGTGTCTAGTGCACGGTGACCCCAGGGCTTCCCCAGCAAGTTTCCAGCCATCAGCCCACCCAGACCTGGCCCCTAGTAGCACGTGCTCCGAAGGCTGTGCTCTCAGGGCAAGGCCCAGGCCGCAGTGTGCATGAGGAGCCCAGGGTCCCGGCAGCCACCATGGGGCACCGCAGAGCCTCGCTCTTCACTCCACAGGAGCCCAAGGCCACCCCCAACTGCAGACCCATCATCAGAACCCCGACATGAGCACCACCTGTCAGCCCCAAACGCACGACGGGAGTGCAGGTCCCAGGCAGGACCCCTGCGCACCTCTCCTTCGCTGCCCCACGAGATGGCGCTGGAGAGGCATGACTGAAAAAGCAGCCCTCCTGCAGCTGGGGGTGAGGACAGGACTCTGTGGTCCCACGGCGAACCCAACCCCATGCTTGTCGGAACCTCTGCACAGCCCTCTCAACCCCACCCCTGTGCCCAGACGGGTGGCTGCCCACACCAGCAACTTGACTGCCCACAGGAGGGCCCTGCCCTCTGCACACCCCGCGGCCTGTGCCTGGCCTGGCCAAGGCAACCACTTCTGCTCTCTCCAGCAGGCTGAGCTATATGCCCTTGCTCCAAGGAGGGGCCTCCAAACTGTCCTGCTGGGGGGTCTCCTTCAGCTCTGGAGGCCATGCTGTCCCCTGTGTCCCGCCATCACCCTTACTAGAGCTCAGTGTGCCTTCTGACAAACGTCCCTGCAGCCCACGGCAGAGCTCCCCTCCCGGCTGCCCCAGCCTGAGACAGCCCTCCACAGGTCAGTTCCAGCACTGGGCCCGCCAGCTTCGTAGTCCCAGAACTTTGAAACTCACATTGAGGTTTTTCTGAGCTGTGGATGGGGCTGTCGACAGTGACAGCCATGTCCCTAGCCTGCTGGCAGACTTGGGGAGAGGGCAGGAGGGACAGCAGGCCACCCACCCCAAAGGCACCCAGGCTGTGCCCCCGCTGTCAGCTCCTCCAAGGCCCGCGGCTCGGCGGCCCTCACAGAGGCAGGGCGCTGCACCAGACTGAGGAGCGCCGGGGCACAGCGAGAGCACAGCGCGGGCACAAGCGGGCGGGAGAGACAGCAAGGGGCTCAGGACAGGTCCTTCCTCACCCGTCTCTCAGAACTCACATCTCTCTCCAACTATGCTGGCCATTCCTTCCGTCCATGGAGCTCTTCGCAGGGTTACTGCAGGTCTGTTTTAGAATTCCCACTTTTTCTTATTTCAAAATCTGCTGTGTCACCTTTGACATTTTCCAAGTTTCCTGATGAAATTTCGGGATTTGCTGATTACGTCTGTAACACGGTCAGCCTTGTTCCTGACCATAACCTGTGCCTGGCCCCGGGTCTCAGGACTGTCTGCCGCCTCTGCTGCGGGCTGGACCTCCCAGCGCCCCGTGCTGGGCATCGGACCTGGAAAGTTGCTGCAGGGACCCCTGCAGCCCCGCTGACCGCGTCGCCCACAGACAGCACTGTCCTCTCGCCTCATCCCGGCAGAAGACCTGAGGCCCGCGAGTGTCCAGGTGTTTGGAGCCCCACCTCCCATCACTCCTGCCCTGAGGGCACTGCCTTTGGGGGTCTCAGTTCACAAAGGAAGGAAGGGGGTCCCTACTTTGGGTGGGCTCTAGGCTTTGACTTTTTCTCCTCTAACCAGGGCCGCTCACGCTTGGGAGCCGTCCTGTGCAGTGGAAGGAGTTGAGCAGCCTCTCTGGCCTCCCCCCACTAGGTGGCAGTAGCACCCTCCCGCCCACAGTGTGACGACCGAAAGTGTCTCCAGAGCTTGCCAAATGCCCCTGGAGGGCAGTCACCTGGTTGATAACCACCCTGGAGAACTCCCAGGTCAGCAAAAACAGGACTCTGCTTCCTGCCTGTGCCTTGGGGGTCAGCAAATGCTCTCAAGCTGCAAACAGGGCAGGGCCTGCAAGCGCTGGGCGGACTTCCCCTTGGATAAGGCTCGGTGACTTTGCTCTCCTTCCTCGATGATGCTTTCAAGGTTTTTTCTTGCTGTGTCTCTTCTTTTTTTAAATCCTCCCCTGAGGATATTTTTTTTATTGGCTTTTAGAGAGAGAGAAAGTAAGATAGGGGGCGGAGAGAAACATCGATGCGAGAGAGAAACGTAGACTGGCTGCCTCCTGCACGCCCGCAGCCTCCGCCTCTGGGACAACAATCCCACCACCGCCCGCCGCCAGGGCCACGCTCGCCTCCTTTCAGAGTCCTCAGCCAAAGGGCTGCTCCAAATGCGTCAGTCCCACGTGGCGCCTGAGCACGTGAACCGTGATGGGTGTACAGCGGGGGGGCTCCGCGCACAGACACGCAGGCACAGCAGGTGCAAAGACTCAGTGTGAAAAAGTAGGAAGTGCTTCCGTGTTTTCTTTTTCTACGATCACACACTGTAGTGGCATTTTAGGTATGCTGGGCTAAATACAACGTATTAAAATCACTTTCACTTTCTCAATGTGAGTCCTAGAAAGTTCTGCATGCGACTCACGCAGTATTTCTAAGGGACAGCACTGATCTGGCACCTAATCTGCCGTACGGGGAGGAAGTGCCCCGGAGCAGAACACACACAGACAAGGGCAGGCTCCCCTCACCTGCGACCGCGCGGGGCACACAGGTGCTCGACCAGCTCCGGCCAGTTAACGCACAGGAGGGAGCCTCCTTCCCTACACACGACGGTCAGCTTAGACGGGTGTAAAGGTGGAGAAAACAGCACTTACGCAGGCGGCTGGAAGGCTCACCACGTGAACAGCCATGAACGTTTTACGCCACCACCACGACTCCTGTGTATCAGGACTCCCGTCCTCCCAGGACTTTGCTGCTGTTTCCACACCTGGACACAGTCAGGACAGCAGACACGGGCCTCCCCACAGTGAAGGCCAGGGTCTGCTGCCGGCTCTGCCTTCCTGGGCTCTCTAGCCACGTGGTCAAGGGCTCCGCCCTTCCTACCCAACGCCAGATCCCTCAAGCAGGTAGTGTGCGCTCCAAAGCGCCCTGGTGGCCAGCGCTGACCCTAGCAGAGCCACACCATCACCTGCTGCCTCCCTGCACTTTTCACTGCTCTGACCCTCTGGCCCCTGGCCCTCCCAGGGTCTGTTTCCCGGACAGCCCCGCCTGACATCAGCAGTACCCATCTTACAGCTCAGGAAAGAGACGCAGAAGGTGAAGTGACCTGACAAGGTGGCGCGGCTTCTAAGCATCAGAGCAGGGATCTTCACCACCATGAGACACCCCTCCCTTCAAGGAGGAATAAAAGCCACAGCCCCCTCACCAGAGAAGATGCACGAACGGCAAGCAAGCACACGCACAGGTGCCCCACAGGTCAGCCACGTGGGGTGTACGCGTTAAAGCAGCAGGGAGGCCCCGCGGCGCACCCTCTGGAAGACTCGCGTCCAGAGCGCGGACACCGGCGGGCGCCGGGGCACCCAGAGCGGCAGGAAGCTCACCCACGGCGGCTGGGAATGCGGACGGGGCAGCCTCTGAGGGAGACGGCCTGGAGCTTCCGACAGAACCAAACGCGCTCTCGCCATGGCATCCAGCCGCCATGCCCCTTGGCATTGACCCAGGGGGGCTGGACACCGCTGTCCACACCCACACACAAACCTGCACACGGTGTTTACAGCAGCTTCTTCCTAACTGCAAAACTGGGAAGGGACCGAGGCGCCCTTCAGGAGGTGACGGATGGGTAAGCTGTGGTCCATCCAGACGGTGGGCTATGAATTCAGGGCCAAGAAGACATGAGCTACCAGGTCATGAAAAGCACGGAGGAAACGTAAATGCATGTTCCTGAGTAAGAGGAGCCAACCTGAAAAGGCGACAGAGGGCCGGATGCCACCCCCACGGCACCCTGGAAGAGGCAAAGTGTGGAGGCACGAAAAGCTCGGCGGTTGCTGGGGTGGGGTGCACACAGGAGTTCTAGGGCAGTGATACCACAGTGGTGGGTCCCTGTCACTGCACATTGTCCACACCCAGAGAGCACGACACCAGGACGAATCCGATGCCCGCAGGGGGCTCTGGGGCAGTGCAGCCTTGATGGCTGTGCCACAGACGCCGTCTGCTGAGGACGTCTGTAGCAGGGAGGCTGTGCATGGGAGGCAGGACATACGTGGGAAATTTCTGTACCTTTCTCTTAATTTTGCTGTGAACATAATACCGCTTTGAAAAAATAAATTCTTATAAGAAAACATAGCCCTGGCTGGTGTAGCTCAGTGGACTGAGCACGGGCCTGCAAACTAAGGGGTTGCCGGTTCGATTCCCGGTCAGGGCACATGCCTGGGTTGCAGGCCAGGTTCCCAGTGGGGGACACATGGAAAGCAACCACATATTGATGTTTCTCTCCCTCTTTCTCCCTCCCTTCCCTTCTCTCTAAAAATAAATAAATAAAATATTTTTTTAAAAGAAAAGATAAATAAAAAAACTTTAAAGCAATGAAAGTTATAGACATCACCCTCAAAAATATACATGTAAGCAAACCATTTCACCAGCTATTTCAGGCATTTCCCAGGCCTACGGGAGCATCCTTGGGCCTGGCTGAAAGTATCGCAACACGGTACTTCCCCTGGGGGTCAGCGGGACACAACCAGTCACTGATCCCCTGAACCCCACTAGCTTTCCCATCACCTGGCAGCACAGGGGAGCCTCTGCCAAGGAGTGCTGTCTTCCTGTCCCCATGACTCCTCAGGGCTGATCCCAGCCCTCTCCTCTACCCACGATTCCTGGGAACTTTCAGCCAGTCTCTAAAGTCTGCGCAGAGACGAACAAAGCCTCAAACCTGTAAAAATTAACTGAAAAACTAAGGCTTAAAGGGTTAACTGGCCTTTCACAAATATGTTCTTTACACTGCAAATCAACACTTTACCCATCTTCTAAAGGTGCACTCCCCACAAAAGGAGGGGGATCAGGTAAGGTTACCAACACAGCAGAAACACTCTGACACAGGAAGTGCTCGGATGCCTTGGTGAAATGCCACACAAACACGCAGTGGCCTTGGGCAGAGCATGTCTTTACCGAGGCCCCTGCTCGGAGCCTCGAGTGCGGGTCTGCTAGCCACCACGCTCGGGGTCCCGGGGGGCCAAGGCCTTCATGGAGGTCGCTGCTCCAGGAAGAGCCCAGGTCTCAGAGGCGCCACGCTAGCTGATCTACTCTGACCAAACATCAAACGACTCGAGAACAACCAACAGGTTGACCTGAAACACTTTTAAATTCTAAACAGCCATGACAGTAACTATAACTAAGAACTTCACTTTGGTTCGAAGTGAAAAACAAATACAACATTAAGAGATTAAGACCTGGCTGGTGTGGCTCAGTGGGTTGAGCGCGGGCCTGCAAACCAAAAGGTTGCAGGTTCGATTCCCAGTCAGGGCACATGCCTGGTTGTGGGCCAGGTCCCCGGTGGGGGACTCATGGGAGGCAACTGATCTATGTTTCTCTCCCTCTCTTTCTCCTCCCCTTCCCCTCTCTCTAAAAAATAAATAAGTAAAATCTTTTAAAAAAGATGAAGTCCCTCCTACGTGACACTTAGAATAGAACATGTTGTGAAAGAGACCATACACGCTTACCTTTGAATTTCGATCGAATGTTTGCCAGCTCCTTGTTTATTCTCTTTATTTCTGCTTCTTTACTTTTGCCTAAAAAAAAAGCACAAATGTGTTAACTGATGTCCACACATGCACTTGTCCCCTGAGGAGACCGACGCGGAGCTGTAAAGGCAGAACCACTGCTTGCAGACGCCGGAGGCGCTGAGCAACCCGCCTCCCACCAACCGGCCTCCGACGGAGCCCAGCGCGCAGCATGGCCTCAGGCCCACGCGAAAAGCTACCCCCACGGCGACACCTTCGGTTCACCCTCTCGCCCAAGTTCTGGAACGAGAAGCACTCAAATACCTGCTGAGCGCTTCCCAGCTAACAGTTTACTCCTAAAAGTGACTTTTGCTGCCATGGGTCAGTTTTAAAGTGCGAACTTCTGCCTACCGTGGGCTTCCGGCCCCCTCCTTGTGCAGCCTGCCAGCCCGCAGACTCGGACCGTCCCTTCCACTGCACGGCGCTCGAGGAGGCGCAGGAGCTGTCCACGACACAGGGACAGTGGAGCCCCGGCTCCAACCCGGGTCTCCCGCAAGGTGGCCTTAATCCCACAGATGTGCGTGTGCGGAGTGCGTTAGCGTGGCACGGAGGCTGGCACGTTTGCTCCCTCCACCAAGGCCTAGAGAAGCAGGTGGTTTCCAGGGCTACACAAGCCTGGCAGAAGCACAAGAAATCTTCCGCCACGTGGGAGCAGGTGAGGCGCTGTGTTTCTTGTTACAGAAACACAAGCCTATGAATTTTCACCACTCTTTGAAAGCAGGACCCTGTCCAGGCGCATCCTTGGTCCAGTGGCTGCGCTGCCAGGGGGAGAGGTCCGAGCAGCCGCTCCCAGGTGCTCGGGCTCACCGGCGCTCTCCTCCAGATGCCCCACCTGCCCACCCACTTGGCCTCATCACCACCCCTTCTGGGACCCATCCCGGGATCCCCAGCAAGGCAGCCCCCTCTCCAGGACACTCCGGAACATCATCATCTTTCACTACTAACTTCCTGATCAATAGGGCTAAAATCTGCTGAATCACAGCAACACTCCTTTCCAGAAAGCCCCCGGCAGAGTGGCGGTAAGGACAGGCCACAGGACAGGCTCACAAGCAGCCGGGCTGAGGGGCAAGGACTTAGGTAAGAATCACTGCCAGCCCCTCTGAGGGTGATGGTGGGGGCTGCACAGCTTTAACAGAAAAATACAATAGTACACTCTGGGGAAGGAGTGTGCAGCCTGCAAGCAGACTGGGCACCCCAACCTCCTTGGCCAGGCACTCTCACTCCCTGCCCTGCACTCCTGCTAGTTCCTCCTGGGGCAGGTCAAGGACCAACCTGTTCTTAAACTTTTCTTAAAAAGTGGTATCTTGTTGAAGTAGGCTTTCGGACCTGGCAGAAAGGCCCACGAGAGACAGCCTAGGAGCCTTCTGCTGCACACACCTGAAGGCTGCAGGTGGCTTCAGACAGCCTGGACAGAGTGTGATGAAGCACACAGTAAGGTATGCAAGTATGTGCACACCTGCATGTGTGCTCCCCACAGGCATACAGGAACCTGTCTCTGTGCGCCCCGCTCTGGCACGCCCTGTAACCGACTGCGCCCCGAGGCCCTCTCCTCACGGCCCGCAGACACCCCCGCACTGGGCGGAGGTCTGCTTCTGCTCTGCACAGCAAGGCTGCCCCAGGTGTGAAACCCTGCACACGCCCAGGGGGTTCCGCCAGAGCAAAGTGCTGCACTAGGTTCCAGATGCCCATCCCAGGGAAGGGCCTGAAGGAAGTCCGGTGTGACAGCGGTGGTGCTCACCCACACGCAGACCCATACGCAGACTCACACCGACTCGCAACGCCAGGAGACCTCTCCCGCTGCGCACCACCAAGCCGTCGTCCCCCACGTGGGGAGGACAGCGTGAGCGCTGGCTGGCGGGCCTTCCTAGGAACGCCAGCTCCTGCTCACTCACGCTGCACTTCTCCCCAGACAGAGGGCCTCACCCACAACCTGGCCGCCCCACACGCTGGGAGCAGGTCTAGCAAAACACCTTATCTTCTCAGACAAAGAACGCACTCTGACGGAGGGGTGGGGTTTACTGGCCTACAACCAACGCGGACTTCAGAAACCAACCTTAACCGGGTCGAGTGCCAGCAGGAGTCACTGCATGCAGCGACATGCCTCACCATGCCTGCAGTCTGACCTCTGTCCCACCCCGCACCAGCTCTATCACAAATGCGGCAGGTCTGTCAGCCACTGATGACACCCAGCCCGTGACAGGCATCCCCACGGTGGCCTTAAGAGCCCTGCCAGCTAATGAATAACCTGGACTAGCCCTCAACCTCTGCCCCAAAACAAGCGACCTACGCACCCAGTCAGCAGCACAGAGTGTTGCTGAGGCCCAGGCCCTGCTGAGAGCTCCTGAGCTGGCAGAAGTGTCCTCCCGCCCCTCCCGGAACCACGCGCTGGTCAGTGGCTTCCCCTGGCTGGTGAGCTGAACTGGCCAGCACAGAGCCAACGTCCTGGGAAGCAGAGTACAGGGGCCTGTCTGTCACAGCTCATTACAGGACACCGAGGCACCCAAATGTTACAAAGAAGTCTGAAATTCTCAGCAAAATTTGCTCTAAATAAAATTTTTTTGTATGAGTTCATTGAGTGAGTCAAAAGCCCGAAATTGACCAAAACCCCTATTTCTGAAGGAAAGTATCATTGCTAAAATTACACTGAAGGTGGTCGACAGAGCAAAGTGTGAAATGAAGCCGGGACACAACGGCCAGTCCAGGCCCTCCGAGCCCTGCCGACCCTGGGCCGCCACCGCGACCTCTCCACACCTCAGTCTCCCCATCGATGGGCCACAGTGGGGACCGCTGCAGAACACGAGAGAAAAGCACACACCAAGCAACGTGGCCACAGGAAACCGCCTGAGCAGCGTCAGGGACATTCTCTCCTTGTCCCCCTCAGTAGAGCACGAGAAGCCCAGGCCTCCAAACAGACCCCCCAGCCCCTGGAATGGCAGAGCTCAGAGGAGAGGAGAGCTGCTGTGCCACAGAAGGCAAAGCCATGGCCGACTCGGACCGGCGCCCACAGGGTGCTCTCATCGGCTTTGCTGAGCTAGAATTTGCTCACCGAAAACATGGAAGTCACAGGCTTTGGGGCATTCAGAGAGGTGCGTCCACCACCGCAATGCGACTCTACAAAGCACGTGTCTCCCCAGGAAGAAGCCCCCCACTGCCGCCCTCGCAGCGGCTTCTTCCACACACGTCACGGGGCAGACTCTCCGCAAGGTCTTTTCTGCCGGGCTCCTCCCACTTCGCGATGCTTTCACAGCAGCAAGGATCAGCATGCCACCCTCAGCGCTGGCTGCCGTCGAGTTACACAGACGCACCGCGCTGTTACCCCTTTCCGCTCTTGGGCCATCACGAACACGGTTGCTGTGGACACCCGCCCCGTTTTTGTGTGAGCACGTCTCCTTTCTCCTGGGTGGACACCTAAGAGTGAAAGTGCTGGACCACGAGGTCACTGTGTGTGTAACGTTCAGAGGAGTGACAAAGCTGTTCTCCCAAGGGCAGCACCACTCTGTGTCACCAGAAGGGAACGAGCCTGCCAGCCTCGCCACACCTCTGCCAACACACGTTCCTGCCACCACTTCGTCGCGGCCCTCCTGGCAGGTGTGCAGTGGTATCTGACCATGGTTCGACTTGTATCTGCCCGACGGTCCTTCACATGCTTATGGAGAACTTGTACATCTATGTTCAAGAAGCAAATTCAAGCCCTGGCTGGTGTGGTTCAGTGGACTGAGTGCCGGCTTGTGAACCAAAGGGTCACCGGTTCGATTCCCAGTCAGGGCACATGCCTGGGTTGCAGGCCAGGTCCCCAGTGGGGGGCATGTGAGAGGCAACCACACATTGCTGTTTCTCTTCCTCTTTCTCCCTCCCTTCCCCTCTCTCTAAAAATAAATAAATTCAAATACTTTGTCCACTTTTGATTTAATGCTGTAGGTGCAGCCATTTTATCAGATACGTGAACTCTTGAGCTGTCTTCTCACCTTCCTGACTGCACTTGGTAGCACAGCAGTTTTTAGTTTTGATGATGTCCAATTCATCTTTTTTCAAAGATTTTATTTATTTATTTCTAGAGAGAGTAAGGGAGGGAGAAAGAGAGGGAGAGAAACATCAACCAGTTAGTTGCCTCTCACAGTCCCCCCACTGGGGATGGCAGGGGGGCCTGGCCCGCAGCCCAGGCGTGTGCCCTGACAGGGACTCGAGCCTGTGACCTTTCGGCTCACCAGCTGCTGCTCGGTCCACTGAGCCACACCAGCCAGGGCTGATTTTAGAAACTTGAGTCTTCTCTCTTTTTTCTTAGTCCAGCTAAAGCGTTGTCAGTTTTGTTGATCTTTTCAAAGAACCAACCTTTGAGCTAATCTTTATTTTCTTCCGCTTACTTGGGTTTGTTTGCTCTTCTTTTCCTGGTTTGTAAGGTAAAACGTTAGGTTAATGGTCTGAGATCTTCTTTTTTTAATGCTAGAAATCCCCCCTCCCCCAGCACTGCTTTCGCTGCATCCTCTAAGTCTTGGTATGTTGAGTTTATTTATCTCACACGATGTGTTTAAGCTCACCTGTGTCTCCTCCTCTGACCCATGACTGTACAGGGGCACCTACTTCCATGTCCGTGGGTTTCCTCCTGCTGCTGGTCTCTGACCTCGCTGCACAGTGGCTGCACGCTCTCAGCCCTGCTCAGTGCACTGGAACTGCGGCCACGGCCTCGCTACGGTCTGCTCCGAACACCATCCCTGTGCACTGGAGCAGAGCCCGTGTCCCCCCTTCCTGGGCGGAGCAGCCTGCGGGTGTCCGTCGGGCGCGGCTGGGTCACAGTGCTGGAGACTTCCACTCACTGCTGACCTTCTGCCCGGCTACATCTATTTCTGAAGGCAGGGTGTTAAAACCCCAACTATCATTGTTTAATTGTCTGTTTCTCTTCACGTATTCTGAGGCCCTGTTACCAGATGTACATTGTAGCCTGATACACGGACTTATGAAAGGGCCGGTCTCCCTGAGGGACTGACTTTTTATCACTATAACGTGTTCTTCTGTGACCCAAAAAGTGATTTTTGTCCCCAAGTCTGTTTTGTCTGACGTCAGTGCAGCTGCTCCAGCTCTCTCCTGGTGGCCGTCTGCACAGCACGTCATTCCTGTTCCTCTCACTTACTATTTAGAGAGTCTCTCAGACACGGAATGCAGTCTCTTTAAATCCGCTCTGCCCGTCTCTGCTTTCCAACCCAAGCGGCGAACCCGCCTGCATTCAAGACCATCACTGACCACGAAAGACTGACACCTGCCGTCTCACTGTGCTTCCTGGATGGCTGGTGTCTTCCACCGCTGTCTTCTTTTGTGCTAAACAGCATTTTTAGCACATCAATTAATTCCCTTGTTTCTTTTACTACATTTTTTAGTTACTTTCTTAAAAGTTACCCGGGAACTATAATTAACAACTTAAAACAATCAGTTTGGGTTAATATAAACTTAATTTTAATAGGGTAAACTTTGCTCCGGCATAGCTCTGCCCACCCCCCTTGTGCTACTATTGTCACCCAGGTCACATCTTTGTAGTTACAAGCCCACCAGTACAGTTTTACCTGAACTCTAGTAAACTTAATTAAAATTATTATTTCATGCAACTGTCTTTTCGATCAAATAGGAGAAGAGAAAAATGGAGATGAAAAACGCAGTTACACTGGTTTCTGTATTCACCCCACGCTCCTTTCCCGCTGGCCATCATCACACTGTGTCCGTGTCCACGGGTGACGCGTGCAGGTTTTCTGTTAATCCCTTCACCTTCTTTTGTCCCCAAACCTGCCCCCCGACGGCTGTCAATCTGCCCAGTGACCTCGCCTCTGTGTCTGTTTCGTTCGTCAGTTTCTTTTGTTCATTAGAATCCACGCGTAAGTGAGAGCACATGCTGTCTGTCTTTCTCCGACTGGCTGGTTTCACGTAGCCGAACCCCCCAGGCCCACCCTGCTGTCGCAGAAAGCCAGAGTTCCTTCTTTTCCAAAGCCACACCCTGTTCCTCTGTGGGATGTGCCACAGCCTTTTATCCGCTCACTTGCTGGTGGGCACTGGGGCCGCTTCCAGACCCTGGCTATCGACTTGAATTTTCTAATGTGTACAACTCTCATGAACAATATTTGTTTCTAAGTGTGCACGTTTTTAAAGCCTGTTTTCAAATGAGGCAAACGTATGAAAAAGATTGTAGCTCTAAGCAAGCTTCACCAGATAAAAGCAAATGCTGTATCGAAGGTGGAAGCTTACATAGAAACACGATGTTCGTCACAAATTTGGGGGGCTCTCTTCAAGTACTCTTTCTGCCTCTTCTCCTACCCCTGCTTTCTGGGACTTGTGGACACATCAGGGTGGCTGGTGGCACCCCACAGGTCTCTGAGGCTCTGCTCGCGTCTTCATTCTGTTCCCCTCTGTCCCTCGGACTGGACCGAGCTCGCCTGCAGAATGACCTTCATTGGTCTTCACAGGCCTCTTCTCAAGCTCCCTGATTCTTTCTTTGCCAGTTCAAGTCTACTGTGGAGCCCTCTGGAGATTTCTTCATTGTAATTGTTGTATTTTCAACCCCAGAATTTCTTCGGTTTTTTAACAATTTCTTATTCAATTATTGATATTCTATTTGGTAAGAGAAAATATTATTCTCATATTCTCCTGTAATTATTTAGACAATGGTTTCTTTTAGTTCCAGGAACATTTATAGTAACCAATTCTTTGTCTACTAAGTCCAACATTGGGACCCTTGCAAAGACAGTTTCTACAGACTGAAGACTGGGTATCTCAGATGACTGAACCTGGCAGCTCTGGAAACAAGGGCACCCCTTCCCAGGGGTGCAGCTGCTTAGTGACTCCCCAGACCATGTCCGTGCGGTCTGGAACCCTCTCACTGCAGCCACCAAGGTCTTGCTCAGCAGCCAAGTGCTCAGCTGAGGACCTCCTCAACTGCCTCCCCCCGGTGAGTGTCAGACACTCCAAAGGACTGAGGCGTACCTTCCCCACTAAGCCTGTGACAGCTCTGCCTCTGTCTCCACTCCCTCCCTGCGCAGGGGTCAAGGGACGCTGAGGTGACAGGCAGAGGTCCTCTCCAGTCAGCCCTAGACACACACAGTCCTGCTCGTGTGCAGCCTTCTAGGTCCACACAAGCCTGCAAGAGCTTTCCGAAGTCCCCGATGCATCATTCCTGACATCTGCCTTTCCAGGTGCTTTGCCTCCAACTGTGACAGTAAACAACTCCACTGCATGTTTCCCACAGACACACTAAGGATAGGGCTCGTCCCCCTGAGAGAGGACAGATGATGCTAGCTCTGCCCACGGGGCATCTGAGCTGCGAGGCCACGGAGACAGTGACGACACTCTGAAGGGCTCGGGGCCAGCTCTGGTCGTCTCCGCGGCAGCCAGCTTCACAGCGGCCACAGGCCGTGAAAGAGGACAGTGAGAGGAGGCCCAGTGTGCAGTTCAGTTTTTCTTGAATAAAACCTCCTGAGATTGTTCCATCTGTACTACCAGTGTCTTCACTGCTCTTGTGCAGGGTCCATTCCACCCGAAGGGCATTTCTGCTACAGATTCAAAGCCACTGTGAAAAGAGAACTAGAACTTGACCACGCGTGTCTCCTGTCACTCCTGATTTCTAACCCTCCAAGATCCACCTTCGCCTTTCCGTCCCACTGCCTTGATTGAGACTCTCGCCATTTCCGCTGGACCAGAGCAACCTCTCCCTACCTGGCTTTCCTGCCTCTGAGCCTAGTGTAAAATCCACCCTCTGCGTCCAAACGACTATTCTACTAATACCAAAAAAATTGCATAGCGTCACTCTCCTGTTTAAAATGTGTCAACGGTCCACATTCTACAGAGGAGGGTCTGACCTTCTCCTGCCACATCCCCACCATCCACTGGGCACTGGCCACACTAGGGACCACCCAGGACTCCGTGAGTGTGTCCTGCTGACACTCGGGGCTCTCCGCAGGGGGATGCATGGTGCTCCCCCCTCTCCTGGGCCATCCCCCCACCCCCTGCCAGCCAGGCAGGACCTGGTGGACGTTACCCACGTGGTCGGGGGCCAGCCCCCTCTCCTAAGCGGCTCGCCATTCCCACTCCTCTCACCACCCGCCACTTGGCACTCCAAGGGCTTGAGCTACTCCAAGGACAGGGCCACGTCTTGGGACCTTCAGTGTTCAGCACGTGAGAAAAGCAGCCAGTCTCGCCACACGGCCTCCCTTCCACTCTGACCCAACCACCTACCACCTTCCCCTTGGCTCGCTCCACAGCAGCCACCGTTTGTCCCCTCCACACTCTGGGTGTCTTCCCCTGTGAAGGCCTCTGTGCTTGCTGTCCCCTCGGTCCACAGTGTCCCCCACCTGACTGCCGTGCGGGCCAGCGCCTCCAGTCCGCTCAGCCGTGCTCTTCGCAGCGAGCCCGGCCCTGGTCTCCCATCTGAGGCTGAAAACCCGCCGCCCCACACTCCCGTCACCTCCTCCTTCGTGCTCCGCTCCTGCACCTACCACCGCTAACGGAAGACAAACTGCCTTGTCCTTGTCGGTCTGCACCCCCAGAGCGCAAGCTCCGCGGGAGCAGCAGTGGTGTCTGCCTCACACGTGCTGCGGCCGCGGGGCCCAGGCCGGCCTGGCCTCCGGGAGGCGCTCGGCAGGCCTGGGTGAGGGGGGGCGCCCAGCACGCGGCGTGTGCTCAAGGCAGCAGCGCACGGCTGCCTACGGACAGTGGCCCAGAACAGTCCCCAGGGCTCTACAGCGGTCGAGCTGGGGGACAAGGGACATGTGCTGGACACTGGGGCCTCCACCTGTGCAGGGACATCTTTGCTCAGCTCCCTCTGAGGGGCCCCTCCCCTCACCCAGCCCGTCGGAGTCCCTCCCACAGCGAATGCTCCACTCTCACCACCCCACTGCCACCAACACCTCTTATCTAGACTAATGACTCTCCTGGCTGTGCCAACCGGTTCTGCAGAGAAGCCCCAGCAATCTCATGAATGTAACTGGGCCTGTCACTCACCTGATTTCCTCCCCAGCTTCCTGTGGACACTGGGAGTGCAGGCTCGCCAGCCGGGCCTCTGCCCAGCAGCTGACGCCGTCTCTGTGGCTCCCTCGGGCCCTGCGCTCCAGCCACACAGGCCTCCCCGTCCTGAAGCAGAGCCAGCTCTGTCCCACCCCACGTCTCTCCCGTCGTCGTAAGGCCAGTCCCAGGCGGCTTCAGGACCCAGCTTCCCCGTCACTCCTTCAGGAGGCCTCCGTGAACGCCCTACCTGAGGTAGTTTCCTTGTGATCGCCTACCAGGATGAAGCATATTCTAAAAAATATTTTGATTTTTTTACCCTCACCCGAGGACACTTTTACAGAGAGAGAGGAAGGGAGAAACAGATGCATCGATGCAGGAGAGAAGCGCTGACTGGTTGCCTCCCCTGTGTGTCTGAACTGGGTATCAAACCTGCAACCTATCGGTTCCTAGACACCAACGGAGCCACGCAGGCCAGAGCTATGCCTATTTTTAAAAGGTGGAGTTCACGGTTTAAAGTCACTCTCCGGGGCCCTGGCCAGTAGCTCAGCTGGTGAGAGCACCATCCCAGTAAGCCAAGACGTCAAGTTCGCTCCCCCTCTGGGGACACAGCAGGAGCCAACCAATGAACACGTAAGCAGGTGGAACAGCACAACGGTGTTCATCTCTCTCCTCCCCCTTCCTCTTTCTCTCTCAAATCAATTTAAAAAATAAAAGAAAGCAACTCTGGGAATTTAGATATCCAAACTCCTCTGGATTAACACATCACCACAAATAGTGGTTAATCAACGTTGGCTTACCCACAGAGAGAAACTTCCGTTGACTACATTCCTTCACCAACGAAAACTGCTCACAATGCACAGGGCGTCCGTGAGGCCAAGCCCACCAGCCGCCGCCCCCCCCCACCCCGCTTTGACTTCGGTCCAAGGCACTGTAGACCGGTGTGCGGAGATGCGTCCTGTCCCGTGTGCACAGGGGCGAGGCCCTGCTCGCTCGCTTGAGGTAAGAACCAGAATAAACGCCACAGAATCACCAGTTCCCTTTAGAACTCCACTTACAAACACATGGAAAACCAGCTGTACAGTGAGAACTACCTGCCCAGCTTAGACTTCATAATGAAAGGTATTATTACTTCATTTAAAAGTGAAAAGGCACAAGTACCAAAAGTTAAAGTATTCTCTCCCAAGGCCTCTGTCAAGCAGTGAGGCGGTCACATGGTAATGCCTGCAGGAGGGAGGACCTGTAGAGAGCTGAAGAGGCTCAGGGGGTGGGGGTGCGGACGCTGACGCTGCGGCACGCACGGCAGAGCCACAGCCAGGCAGCCAGGCAGTCGCCCCCCTGCCCCCAGCCCCAGCAGTCGGCTGCAGGGCTCCCCCGGAAGAGCCCAAGCACTGCAGTTCCAGGCCAGGCGACACACTGAGGGGAGCACCAAGTGACAGGCTCAGGATGGGGAGACGCCCCTCCAGAGAGGCAGCAGCCAGGCTCACAGCACCCACCCAACCCCCCCACCCCGAGAGGGCCTGAGGGCTCATTCTGAGGAAGACAGAGAAGCCAGCAGTGCAGTGTGGGCCCCCACAGAACAGAGACCCTCCCCCAGCAGACACCCAGCAGCGAGGCCTCTGCAGAAGCCCTGCCCACGTGGGCCAGTGCTGGTGCATCTCAGTGCACAGACACCACCCGCCAGGCGTCCGGAAAGGTCCACAGCGTGAGCCAGAGACCCAAAGAAACGGACAGAAAAGGAACTCAGAGCACAGATGCTGTGCAGACAAGGAGACTCCAAAACAACGAACATTCTTTCCTTCCTACATATTTGACTTATTTACTATTAGACAGGGGAAAGAGCAGGACAGAAACATCCGTGTGCAAGAGATACACCAATTGGTTGCCTCTCGCACACCCCCAACTGGGGACCTGGCCCACAACCCAGGCCTGTGCCCTGACTGGGAATCAAACCCACGACCCTTTGGTTCGCAGGTTGGCGCTCAGTCCACTGAGCCCCAGCAGCCGGGGCACAATGAATGCTCTTATGTAAATACGAGAAAATACAGCTTTCAGAACCAGATGCCACCAAGGAAGGCGCACAGAGACCATAAGAAAGCCCTACAGTTATAACAGTGAGAGCAGAAACTCAAAGTTCAGAAGAAAGGCTGCAGGACCGCAGTCCCGTCCCCCCGAAGCTGGGGCTGAAGAGCAGCAGGCGCGTCACAAAGCAGCACAGTCGAAGGCGACAGCTAACTCTGAAAAAGCTAAAGCTGAGCCATGAGCCACTCTTCTCACCGAGAACACTTCCCAACAAGAATTAAATGCTGCACATGGATGAGATCCGATACAGTGACAAGTTAGAGAAGGGGAGGAGGAAAGCTTAGGTAAGTTAAATCCTTACCTTCCACAGCAATAAGTCAATAAATAATGACTAAAAGGGGGAAAATCCACAAATTGTATAAACAAGTGATCTAGAATTAGTAAGTAATCACATTTTTAAAGTAAGCATGAAAAAATGGCTATTAAATGAAAATACTTGACTCTGAAGTTTAGGAACAGGATGGGGAGGGGTCATGTGTTTTATAATTAACTACTTAAACCACATTCTTGACTTTAAATTTATTTTAAACATTCAATTAAGGACAACACTAGAAGAAGAAAATGACCCAAAATGCAATGGAAAACCTGCCCCGTTACTTAGTACAGCACCACTCTCCCCGCCCAGCTAGGACTGCCACCCTTGGTGAGGAATATTCCGGCACAGGACCACCTGCCGCCAACCCACACCCCTGCCCTGGGTGCCTCGGAAGATCCGGTCCCCACCATAGCCACCCCTCCAACAGTCCCCCACCCCACGCTCCACGGCAGGCATCCCTCCAGCCTGGTCTCTCAGTCCGCTCCATCCACCAGGGAAGCAAACGCAGAACGCACTGCTCTGCGGGGCCCGCGCCCCGCGCCCCACTGTGTCTCTCCCTCCCTGCCCTCGCCACCTCTTGGCCAGCTTCACCCCCAACCCAGGAAGCCAGCCCTGACCCAGCCCTGACCCTCGCTCTCCCTCTGTGCACTTGCTTCGCAAAAGCCCTCCCTGCCAAGCCAGTTCTTGGCCAACTGGCACTGAGGGTGAAACCACATACACAGTCGCTGGGCTGGCCTCCCACCTGAAGCCCAGGAAGGCCTGCCAGCTCTTCCAGCCACCTCTCCTCTGCCTCCAGCACCCTCTGCCCGCCTCCCTGGAGGCTGGGGGCCTGCTCCGTCCTCCACCACCTCCACCTGCCCCTCGGCCTCGCTCCAACCTTCCTTCGCCTCCTCCCTGGCCATTCTCTCCCATCAGCCTGCAAACATGCTGTGTGCCCCCACTTCCCAGGGGTCCTCACCTTTCTCACCTGGTTCAGAGCCTCCTAACTGGTCTCCTGCTCCCCGACATCTGCCTCTCCCCGTCCTTCCAACTCTGCTGTCCCGGGCTGTCTCCTAACTCACGCTCCAGCCACACCAGCCCCCCGGCCAGCGCTCCAGCACACAGCGCCCCTGAGCCCAGCCACCCCGTCCAGCTGCAACTCCCTGCTCCATTTTCCCCTCACACTCATCTGTTTTACCTACCTCACCAGAGTGTAAGACACATGAGGGTATGCTCACTGTGCAAATGTTGAACTGAATCGCCTTTTTTTTAAAGATTTTTATTTAGCCCTGGCTGGTGTGCCCCAGTGGATTGAGCACCGGCCTGTGAACCAAAGGGTCACTGGTTCGATTCCCAGTCAGGGCACATGCCTGGGTTGCAGGCCAGGTTCCCCACTGGGGGTATGCAAGAGGCAACAGATGGATGTATCCGTCATACATCGCTGTTTCTCTCCCTCTCTTCCCCCCTCCCTTCCCCTCACTCCCAAAGTAAATAAATAAACTCTTTCTAAAAAATCTTAGGATGCCACGCCCTAATATGAGGATCCTGTGAGTTACCTGTCCAGGCAAAAGGAACTCTGCAGATGTAATTAAAACCGGGGAGTAGCCCTGGCTGGTGTGGCTTGGTGGACTGAGCGTGGGCCTGGAAACCAAAGGTTCACAGGTTCCATTCCCAGTCAGGGCACATGCCTAGGTTGCAGGCCAGGTTCCCAGTGGGGGGCACACGAGAGGCAGCCACATACTGTTTCTCTCCCTTTCTTTCTCCCTCCCTTCCCCTCTCTCTAAAAACAAATAAATAAAATCTTTTAAAGACAAACCCACTAAAGAGTGACCCTGGGTCCCTCAGGTGGACCTCATCTAACCAGACGAGCCCTTAACTCAGGTAACTCTCTGCTTGGAGGCAGGAGACACGAGGCAGGAGACACAGCGGAAGGGGTCAGAGGTCCAGACCTCGAAAAGGACTCACTGGGGGCACTCCAGGAAAGCACGAGAAGGAAAGTGAGGCAGACCCGCCCTGGGAGCTGAGACCCGCTGACCCTGTCCCCCCCACCCCCACCCCCTGGGCCTCAGCCCCAGGAGGCCGCAGGAATGGGCAGCTGGCTCTGCAGACACCTGCTGAGACTCTAAGCAGAGCCCCTGCTGAGCCTGGGTGTGCGCAGGACGAGAGCACTGGACACAGGAGCACTGGACACAGGAGCACTGGACACAGGAGCACTGGCGTGTCTGCTCCAGTGGCCACTGAGACCCACAGGCTCTGCCCTCAGCAGCCATGGACCACCCTTTCTTTCCTCCTTACACCAAAACTCCTCAGAGAGGTGAGACCCGCGTTTCCCAGTCTTTCTCCCTTAACCCACCACATCAGCTTCGCCGGCTCAGCCTCTCCCGTGAGCCACCTGCTGGCCCCCTCGTCCCCAGCAGAGCTGGCCCAGCACTGGGGTTCGGAGGCCGCCGGGGTCCGCATGGGCTCCACCACTTCCTAGGCAGTCACGTGGCCCTGGGCCCCTGAGCCTCCGCTTCCCCATCCGTAAGGAGAAGACTCAGAGCACTAACTAACGTCAAGGATTCCCACGCAGGTCAGACAAGTGCAGGGAGGGCTCGTGCTGGGAGCAGACACACCCTGGGCAGGAGGGCGCGAGGAAGCCATGGAGAGACCCCGGGGTCTGTCTGCTTGCTGACCCACCGTGCGCACACCGTGGGCAGGGCTCCGTCAGACAGGAGTGAAGAGAAAACCACAAGCCCGCGGCCCGTAAGCCAAAGGGAAGCCTCAAACCACAGGGCATCAAGCAGAGCTCCGAGGAGCGCGAGCCCTCACAAATGGGGTAAAACGAGCCCCAGACCAAAGGCTGATCTGGTCCCTCCTTGTAAGGCTCAAGTTGTTTCATCCCAGAAGAAAGTTCAAGAACATTTAAAGAAATACAAAAATATTCAAGACCGACAAGATGAAATTCATAACGTGCAAGATCCAATAAAAAATTACTAGGGACCCGGCTGGTGTAGCTCAGTGAATTGAGCGCGGGCTGGGAACCAAGGGGTCCTGGTTCAATTCCCAGTCGGGGCACATGCCTGGGTTGCAGGCTGGGTCCCCAGTGAGGGCCATGTGAGAGGCAACCATACATTGCTCTTTCTCCCTCTCTTCTCCTCTTTCTAAAAAAATAAATAAATAAAATTAAAAAAAAATTACTAGGCATGTGAGCACACAGGAAAGTACAACCTTAATAAGCAGGGAAAAGTCAATCAGTAAAAACAGGCCCAGAAATGCTGCAGATGACAGAATCAGGAGGGAAGGACATTAACAGCACCATGACCCCATTCCACAGGCTCACGGGGCGCAGGAGACGACCAGCCGGTCAGAGGGCTGGCACCAGAAGACGGTGAGGGAGGAGGAGGCTCCCTGGGGTCTGAGGTTGGAACGCCTGGAGGGACCAGCAGGGGACCACGCGCTGCAGACACAGCTCAGACGCTGTCCAGGGTGAACACACACAGCAACACCGACTGGACGGGACGGGCAGCAGGAAGGCATGGGCCTGGGGCTCCCCACAGGCATGGGATCAGAGAGGGGGGAGGGACAGACAAATACCTGAAAACAGAGCTAAAGAAATAATGGCCAAATTTTTCAGATTTGATGAAAACCATAAACCCACTGATCTCAGAAGCTCAAACCCCAAGCACAGGAAACCTGAAGACAGGGACAAGGAGCATCGTAACAAAACTGACCGAAGCCAAAGAAAAGGACAGACACTCAGAGCAGCCACAGGAAAGGGCGGCCTCACGCGCAGAGACAGCGATGAGCACAGGGGACGTGAGCCCGGGGCCGGGCAGCGCCCTTCTCGTCCCGGGACAGAGCGCGGAAGGCAGCCCCTGGCCGTGCCGTGTTGGCACAGCACATGCCCACACTGCGGGGCTGCCCCAGACTGGCCCTGCTGCTCCGTCAGTGCGGCAGCCAGACAGCCGCTCCTGAGCCGAAGGCCTCCCGGGAGCCGCAGCCCTGCTCGCCCTGCTGGGTGCGGCCGCAGCACCCCAAGGGCCTGACCGCCCCCTGCAGGCGGTCGCCTGAGACACCCAGGGTCACAGCCACAGGTCCCTCGACTGCCTCCAGGCAGCCTCGCCTGCCCCCTTCTGTGGCGCCGAGCCCTCCCCTCTCTTCCCTGCTTTATCTTCTGCACAACAGATGGATGAGTGGGGAGACAGAGACACACACGTTTCTCTCGCTCATTCGGTCTGTTCCCACAAGAGTTTAGTTCCATGCGGGGTGGTGAACCCACCATACAGTATACAGTGATGTAGGATGAAACTGTGCACCTGAAACCCACATAATGTTAGTACCCAGTGTCACCCCAATAAACTCAACAGAAAAGAAAAAGAAGGATTTAATTCTGAAAGCACTACATTCTGAACCCAATGAAACTCCAGAGCCCGGAATAACCCTGGCTCACAGCAGGCACTCCACGGATTTCTCAAATGAATGAACAAATTGTACAATTATGTCAGGAAATACCTGATATAACTGAACAGGTAAGTCAGAAAAACAAAAATAAATTTTAAAATACACACACACCTTCAAAACACTGTTCACTCCTGGGGTTGGATCAAAACTACAGCAAAACATTAAGACCATCACATGAGTCCTGGCTGGCGTAGCTCAGTGGACTAAGCACTGGCCTGCAAACCAAAGGGTCGCCGGTTCAATTCCCAGTCAGGGCACATGCCTGGGATGCGGGCCGGGTTCCAGTTGGGGCTGTGCGAGAGGCAACCAATTCATATGTCTGTCGCACGTCGATGTTTCTCTCTCTCGTTCTCCCTCCCTTTCCTCTCTCTGAAAGCAAATACATACGATCTTTAAAAAAAGAAGAACGTCACACAGACAACTTCTCTGGACTACTCGTGAAAACCAGATCGACACGAGACCCGTGGAAACGCAGCCTCAGAGAACCCGTATCAGACGATGTCAGCACCGACAGAAAAGCGCCTCTGTCCCCCGTGACCAGCGTCCACAGCGGGGGGCCACACCCCTCCCGTGGACCTCCTTCTTTCAGAGAGGCCAGCCCTGGCAACGGCAGGCCTGGGCCCCAAAGAACAGGCGCTGGGGAGGCTGGCGGGGCGGCTCCACCCAAGGACAGCCCAACCGGTGGTCACGTCAGGAGGCGACTGGAGCTGAGACAGCCGAGGACAGCCGCTGCCAGCCGGCTGAGGGAAGCGCTCACAAGGAGGCAGCTGCTGCCCGGCGTCCACGCCGCTCCGCGGGGCTCAGCCGCAGAGGAAGGGCGCCGCCGGAATGCACGCGGCTCTGGCCTGGCTGTGCCGCACCGCCGGAAAAGTTTCAGAACTGGATCGCTCCGTAGCAGTAAATGCAATCCAAAAGCGTTCCAAAAATGTTTGCTAAATTTTCTTTGCTCTCATTTTTTGCTGTACTTTTTCTTGGCTGTTTTAAAAGAAATTCAACATCAATTTAATGCCATTTTTAATGCTTTTTAAGCTGTCACAGAAACATATAACTGCTCTCTCAGCCACAGCCATGAAGGAGGGCTGGCCACAGAAAATGCAAAGCACAAACCCCAACGCAGCACGCAGTGCGCAGGAGCGCAAGCCTTTAGACACACCGCGCAAAGCAACCGAGGCCTCCCGACACCTTCGGGAGAAAGGTGTCACCTTCGGTCACCACCAGGAGGGGCTTTAAAGGTGAGAAGAACACCTTACAGTGTGAGACAAAAACCAGGCTTGAAAGCTGGCCTCCAGTTTCAGCGCCCAGCGGAGGACAGCTACAGCCTGAGGCGGCGGGGAGGGAAGGCCGGCTCCCTCACCCCAAGGACAGCGGGCTGCCGGCCCAGCACAACCCTCACCGGGTCTACACCCCGCGCCCGCAGCCCCAGCGAGCAAAGATCAGTGAACCGGAAAAGGATCAGGGTCTGGCTGAACCCCCGGGGAAATGCTCGTCCTGAATGACCACATCCAGCACAGCCAGCTGCCCTGAGGCCCTGGGAGGCGGAGGGAGCTCCACGGGGCCAGAACCGCCCCAGGAAGCGGGTCTCAGCCTTGCCACAAAGGTGGGCCTCCCCTTCTGAGGCCCAGGGTGGATGTGGGCGCATCCCTGCCCTGCATAAATCCACGGCACACTGACACCCCAGGAGATGAACTGGACCCAGCCCAGGAGCCTTTAGGACCCCACCGCCCACACGCCCACTACTGGTGCCGGCGGCCCACCTCTCTGCCCACGAGGCTGAAGGAAAACACGGGAGTGCGGGCAGGAAGTGACGTGTGGACGCAGGCGGGGAGCAGTGTTTCCACTCTATCTTGTGGCCGCGGCAGCGCCTCGGCCAAGGCTGGGACCCCCTCTTTCCCGCCCACGCATCTCGCTGTCCCAGCACACCCGCACCTGTGCCCCCGCTCTCACCCTCTGCATCCGGCCACCCTGCCAGTGCTCCGGGCCAGAGCACAGGAGCTGCTTCTGGCTCAGCCTCAGCCCCCAGCCCCACGGGAGCACCGAGCTGAACCTCTGTGCCCAGAAAGTCTTCTCGCTGCAGCGGCACACGCTGCCTACACCACACTTCCACCGCGTCCACTTTCATACCAAAGTCGGAAAGATGTGCGAAAAGGCAAATGCCAGCATCAGCCAACAAATCCAGTTCTGCCCTGGAAGCCTCGGCGCCACGTGACCTCCGTGCTCCCACGGCAGCACCCCTGTGTTTGCTGGGCTGCAAGCGAGGTACTCCCCCAGGCTCCACCCACCATGCCTGAGAGCAACCTTCCCCTCTCAGCTCCCACCCGTGGGGTCTCACTCTCAAGCCTCCTCGTTCTTCAGTCTGGCCTGACCATGCTGACCGGTCGGGGTAGGACCACAGGGCCATGCGGGCATCCCCCGCACTCACATCATTACGCTGGGTGGGGTGAAGCAGGGGGACCAGACACACTTCGCCCGAACAGAACACACAACAAGGCCACAGGCCAACAGGAGGCACCCCAAAGTCTGACTTGGGACCACCTTCTCCAGAGGCCTCTGCCCCTCATGTGCTCTCCCACTCCCTCCGCCCTCCCTTCAGCTCTTGCCCACCTCCAAATCAGAGAACCCCCAGGGCAAGGACCCACCTCGTCCACTGTGTGCACGCGGAGGTCCTGAACACAGGAGGCACTCAGTCACGGGAAGGTGTGTGTCCGAGCCCCTCAGGTGCCATTTCTCTGACCCCCACACAGCAGGCCCCGTAGGAGGCCCACATGCACCCCGGATCCAAAACCCAGGGCCACTTCTCCCAGAATGCAGACACGCGCAGGCTTCAGGGGAGCACAATGCAGGGCACCCACCTGTCAGCCCGCTGCGGCATCCCAGAAGCAAGCACACTCTCAGAAACGCCACCAGCCAGGGGGGCCACACGGAGCTTCAGGGCAGTGCACGGCCGGCGTCACAGCGAAATGAGTTCACCAGAGACTTAGAGAAAAAGATGCTTAGTTCTTACAGCATTCCAAGTTTTGAAATTTGAGCCATGAGGGGGACGGCCTCATCCCAAGAACCTGAAAAAATGAGCAGGGGAAATCCCGAGAAGCTCAGGCCTGCCCCGCTTGGGGCTGACACGGGAGCCACACCCTCCATCTGGGTCAGGGCAAACCCTGAAAGCCTCTGCTCTGGTCTGCCTCTACTCGACGTTTCAGAAGCCAGAGAAATGCCGTTTAACCCACACGGGCAGCCTTCCCAACAACTGTGACTTCAGAACCTGAAAAAGCCTGCTGCCAAAAAGCCAGAGTGAAAATCACTTCAAGAGGAAAGGAAAGCAATTCTAGGTATCCAGCATGAGAAGACACTTATTACCAGGACACATCAACTTGTCACAAAAGACTGACCGCCCCCTTCAGAGGAGCCAGAAGGGACTTGGGAAGACACAGGGACAGTTCCTAGAAGCAGCAGCCACCAGCCTTGGCAGGAAAACTCAACCTGGACCAAGCCCTTCCTTCCTCCTCCGCCTGGTAGCCCGTCTCTCCGCTTACCCTCCGTCACATACTTCCTTAATCGGTTTCTAAGAAATACAGATTGTGCATGAGAATGCAAAAGAAAATATGCCAGAGGAGCATTCTTTTTCAAAAAGTCAGCATCTTTAAACTGAACAGTCAAGACTAAAATGGACCTTACATTTTTTTAAACTTTAAAAGTTACAAAAGAGACTAGCAAACTCTGATCCTGACCTTATTACTATGCAGGAAAATCAAGCACCAACTTCAATTTTTAAGCTAAATGTACATTTTTATGTTCAGCTTAAGCTAAATTTGCATTTTTATGTTCAGTTTCTCCACGTCCAATTTCTGACTCATAAGAAATGGATTTTTGCCGTGGCCTGTGTGGCTCAGTTGGTCCTGCCACCGAGAGGTTGTGGGTTCAATCCCTGGTCAGGGTGCATGTGATCCCTGGCATGTATGGGAGGCAACCAATCAATGTTTCTCTTTCTCTCTCTCCTTTCCACTCTCCCTTCCTCTCTCTCTAAAAGCAATTTTTTTTAAAGATTTTATTTATTTATTTTCAGAGAGAGGAGAAGGGAGGGAGACAGAGAGGGAGAGAAACAACAATGTATGGTTGCCTCTCACATGGCCCTCACAGGGGACCTGGCCCGCAACCCAGGCATGTGCCCTTGACCGGGAATCGAACCGGGACCGTCTGGTTCCCAGCCCGCGCTCAATCCACTGAGCTACACCAGCCAGGACTAAAAGCAATTTTTTAAAAATGTCCTTGAGTAAGGATAAAAGAAAAAGAAAAAAATGGATTTCACAAACAAATAACATTTCTTAAACTTTAGTCATGCTAAAGCACAATGCAGAGGGTTGCCGATTCCAATGGAGCAGACAGACACGAAAGGAACCAAGCTCCGTGAGGAGCGCACGGGCGGAGCACTGAGGGGCACTCCACCAGCTCACCAGCACGCCTGCAGCAACATCGCACGCCTTCTCCAAGAAATGGGGAATTGAGGGCTTTGCCAAATGGCTAACTACAGCGTTCCACAGTTTCCCTTCATCCAAGCAAGTGCCTGGAGGGATTCAATACAACGCCTCCCATCGCAGGGCAGCACGGATGCATCTGTGCGGCCCAGCCCCGCACAGCAGCCGGGGGACGGGGACGAGGGCAGTTTCCTGCCCACAGATGGGTCTCAGAAGAGTAGGGACCCTCCCTTCCTCTGAGGGCCTGACGGTCCCGCAGGCAGCTCTGAGTGTGACCACACTTCCGCAGCACTGCACATCGTCCGCGATGGTCCGGGGCTGACACACCGATCAGCGGCGACGCACAAGGACAGCATCGGCTGCGCTGGCCCTCCCCTCACAGACTTCGTTTCGACGCACGGACAGCCTGCCCTCCGTGTCCCCGGGCTCCACATCCACAGCTGGGGATCGCTGGTCGTGGGGGCCCACTGCGCCCTGATCCATGCCATTTTACATAAGGGGCTTGAGCGCCCGCGGGTTGTGGTGTCCACGGGGCCCTGGTACCAATCCCCCTCAGACACTGAGGGGCAACTGCAGGTGAGTTTCCGGGGAGCCAAAAGCTACCACACGCAGATTTTCAACTGCACGGGGCTCGTATCGTTGCAGGTCAGGTGCCTAGGGTTCTCCTCCAACATACCGCGTGTGCGAACAAACGAGAGTTCCGCAGTAACTGAACGGACAGCGAACAGCTACGACTCTCCCAGGGCCAGCAGCTCTGTCCTCGTCTCTGAGACTGCCTGAAGAGAGTGTCCCCGAAGGCAGCCCGGAAGGACCACAGGGCACGGTGCTGGGCAAGAAGAGCATCTCGACAGGACGCGCGCTGCACAGCACCCTGGAGGGGGACGTGGGGACCGGAACAGAGGAGTGGCTGGGGGAGGACTGGCCACACAGGGTAGCACAGGGGGCTCGGCGATGATGGAACAGCTCTGCGTCTCGGTGGAGTGGGAGCGCCACGAAGCTACCCACAGGAAGAGCACGTGGGCCGACACGCACGCGCCAGTGCCGCAGCCCGGGGGAGTGTGAGCAGGCCCAGTGGCCGCACCAGGAGACGTCTACCTGAGAGGAGGCAGAGTGAAGGGCCCTCCCTGTCCACTTCTCTGCAGCATCCTAAATCTATGTTTGTTCCAAAATAAAGAATTATTTAAAGCCCTGACCCGTGTGGCTCAGTGGGCTGGGCGTCATCCCATAAACCGAAAGATTGCGGATTCAATTCCCGATCAGGCCACATGCCCGGGTTGCGGGCCAGGTCCCCGGCTGGGGTGTGGGAGAGGCACCTGATCGCTGTGTGTCTCCCTCTCTTTCTCCCTCCCTTCCCCTCTCTAAAATAAATAAATAAAGTTAAAAAATAGAATTATTTAAAAACTGGGACTGACTAAAAGGAGCATGGTTTTTTAATGCCAGTTAAGAGAGAGAGGAACAGCTCAGTAACTCCCACACACTGAACTCACATTAGCTGAATTCAGTGGCCTCTGAGCTGCAGCCGATCAGAAAGGATGGAGTTCATTCTGCGGCACTGAATTGGTTTGCCATTTGTGCCATGAAAGCGGGAGCCAGGTCCCTGCCGCCCACAGTCGGCCCGAAGCAGGCTGCAGGCGCCAAGTGCACACCCATCAGGGCCGCCCCAAAGGTCTTAAAGGGGAAGTCTGAGGAACCAGTTCAGAAAGATGGAAGGGAGGTGTGACTTCCAAGCTGACACCGAAGGCCTTAGTGATTCTTCAGTTCCACAGCCACCCCCTCTGCCAGCTGAGGGAACCGAGGCTCAGTGCCCGGTGGCAGCGGGTCACGGAACAGGTAAGAGGCCCTCGGAGCCCACTCTCCAGAGCCTGGCACTGGGGTGGCCCTCGCCGGAAACCAGCCCGGCACAGGGGCGGCAAGTGCACACGGGCTCTGGCCGGGTTCCTTTCCAGCCCCGTCCCCAGCTGCCCGCCCACACCCAGTTAGACGCGGAACCCCTGCTGTCCCCACAGGACTTGGCCCTCTGCCTGCCCTGCACACGGTGTCAGCCTGAGAGCCATCCCCTCGGGGACATCTCACCTGTCTGCTCCTCCCTCGGCACGTGCCTCACGCCAGGCGCTGCGCGGGTGGGGGAGGGCAACGGGCAGGACAGACGCCTTCCACACCCGCGGAGCTCGGGGTGGAGCGCAGCACCCCACGCTTGGAGGGGGCCACGGTGCTGCAAGCGATGGAAGGGGGGCCGTTCTCAGGAAGAGAGATGCCCGGCCCCCATGACGGACTAGGCGCCCCTTCTCACATCAGCTCCTTCAGCGGACGGGCTGTCTTAGTCACTGGTCCACACCAGGGCTCTCGGTGGGGACGACTCTGCCCCACAGGGCCGTGTCTGGACACGCTCTCGGCTGTCACGACAGAAGCATCCCGCGTCGAGGCCGGGGCTCTGCTAAGCACAGGACCAGCCCGAACGTCCACAGGGCGGTAGCGGAGAAAGGTGGGTCCCAGCCGGGCAACAAGCACCTTCTCGTCGGGCGTCGGCCTCGCACAGAGCTCAGGCCGGTGGCCCACCAGCCGGGACACCGGAGGGTGTCCACCTCGGCGCCCTGCCCCACGCGTCCCTCTTCCGGACGAAGGACAGACTCGCAGCTAAGTCACGCACACACAGCTGAACAAGAGGCATCGGGAGTAAGACGACGGTTTTCTCGGAAACAGCGTTCCACAGCACAGGCAGAGAGAGAGGAGAGGGCTGCACCCCCCCCCCCCCGGGGAAGCGCCCAGGGCATGTCTCCACGGCCGTGTCTGGCAGAGCAAGGGCGGGGATGGGGGTCCGAGCCGCCCAGTCTGGGGCCTGCACCCCGGTCGAAGGAGGGGAGGTTACAAACCTTCTTCAGAATATACCTTAGTCCTGGCCCTGGCTGCTGTGGCTCAGTGGGTGGAGCGCGGGCTGCGAACCAAAGGGTCGCTGGTTCGATTCCCAGTCAGGGCCCATGCTGGGTTGCAGGCCAGGTCCCCAGTGGGGGCCACCGTGAGAGGCAACCACACATTGATGTTTCTCTGTCCCCCTCCCTTCCCCTCTCTAAAAACAAGTAAATAAACAAAACCTTTAAAAATATATATACACCTTACTCCTAGAGCAATAAACAAAATCACAGTCAGCACCCAGACAGGAAATTGGCTTTGTGTTTACATTTTCAATTAAATAAAGGGGACAGCCTCTTAAAACCACAGGGGCGTCTGCACACCGGGAACAAACTTACCGGGCCCGGCTCTACCCACCGGCCCCGGGCCGTCCCGCCTCGGGTGGACTTCCCCACGCTGAGGGGACACGCGGGGCCCTGAGCCAGGCGGCGCCCCGGCCAGGCCCACCGTGGGGTCCGCCCGGGGAGCGAGCCGTTCCCGTCGCGGGCAGCGGGCCCGGATCCCCGGCGCAGAGCCGCGTCCCCACTCCCAAAGCGAAAACCCACGCCGCCGTGGGAAAGGCTGGGTTAAACGCTCCATTACTAGAAACACGGAGCCGCTCGGAGATGACATCATGCTGGGGAGGGGCGCCCTCGCAGGAACCCCTCGCGGGGCCACAGCCGCCCGCGCCCCGCCACTGCCCGGCGCCCCGCCCGCACCCCCGACCCCGACCCCGGCCCGAGCCCCGGGCCCGGCCTGCAGCGCCGACCCCCGCCCCGCACCCCGGGTCTGCGCCGCCGCCCTCGGCCCCCACCCCCCGGGCCCCCGCCCTCTGGGTCCGCGCCGCCCGGACCCCCGCCCTCAAAGTCTGCACCCCCAGACCACCACCCGCTACGTCAGCACCCCCGGACCTCGGACCTGCGACCCGGGACCCCCGCCCTCTAGGTCGGCACCCCCTGACCCCCGCCCTCTAGGTCGGCACCTCCGGACCCCGGACCTGCGCCCCCCGGACCCCCGCCCCCCGCAGGCCTCCGCTGCCGCCACTCACAGTTGCGGATGTCGGAGATGAAGACCGCCAGGCCCCGCATCCCGTCCCCCTTGGACACGGCCGGCATCTTCGGGCCCCGGGGAGCAGCCTGGGCTGACAAGCCTGGAGGAGCAGCGGGCAGCGGGGAGCGGGGAGCGGGGAGCGCCGCCGCCGGAGGAGCCGCCTCAGCCCGAGCCACCTCAGGCTCCCAGTGCCGCTCTCAGGGCGCCGCCGCCGCGCGCGCGCACGTACGCGCGGCCGCGGCGCGAGGGCGAGCACGTTGAGGGCGGGCGTGTGATGACAGGCGCGGGGGCGCCCCCTGCAGGCCGACGCGGCGGGCGGGGCCGCGCTGGGAGCCGGCGGCTCGGGCTCTCAGGCCCCCCGCGACCTGCCCCGATAGGGCCCCGCCCCGCCCTGCCTAGCCCCCGCTCTGCGGCAATTCGCTGCCCGCCCGTTGGGGGGAGGAGGGCCGGTACGCGTGCAGAGCTCCGAGCCCCTGGTGCTCTTGGCCCTAGCCGGGCAGAGCCCGGCCCTACCTGAAGTGACAGGACTGCTTACCCCCACCCCACGACAGCGCCTGGTGACCACAGAGCCTAGTCTGCAATCCGACCCCTCCATGCCCAGCCAGGGCCCTTTGCCACTGCAGCCACCACGGGTCCCTGCACCCCAGGGAGGCAGAGGCAGAGGACAGCCCCTGGGGGTCCACACTGCAGCACACTGCAGGGGCCTTGGCCGGCCTGGACACCCCAGGAGTCTGTTTGGATAGCAGGTGGCCCTGCCGAGCTCTCCTTTGTGAATCCAGATGGCTTTGAAGAGAAGGCTCCCTCTGAGTTATCCGGATCCTGCACCTGGAAGTAGCCCAAACCCACCAGTGAGCCCTGTCCCACCCTGGCTCACTTCCTCAGTTCCAGGGGAGGTCAGGCCTGGATGGAGGAAGGAAGGGGCAGGCCTCTCCCAAAAACAAGGCACCCACCCAGGCTCTGCGCCTCCAGGACCCCTGGGGGAAACTTATAAGACAGCAATTCTACCAACTCCCAATACCTCCCAAAGAGCTGGGCCAGTGAAGGGCTTCCTGGAGGAGGAGACCCCCAGGCCCTGTGTTCCCACAGTGGGAGCTAACACTACCATGGCCAGGCCAGGGGACTCAACACGCAGACCCTACCCACTCCCAGCAGCCAGGACCCACGAGGAGCCTGGACAGAGCACCGGCCCAGCCTGAGGTGGAGGGCTTCTCGGAGGAGGGGCTTGGGTCTGGGCAGGCATCTATCTACCTTCTGTCAGTGGTGACTCTGCACTTCCCAACCTCCTGGGAAGCGTTTGTGCATATGTCTGGGGCGGGGGGCAGTCTCAGGACCTGAGGAGAGACACAGGCAGGGCAGAAGACAAGCCCTTCGGATCACTTATCACCATCCAGCTTCGGGCCCAAGGCCATGGGGCCTTTGCAGACCACGGTCGCTGCTCAGAGGGGGACAGGCCACTTGAGTACCATCTGATGCTTGGAAACAGTTTCATTTCTTAAGCTGTGTAAACTGGACATCTGCTACATTTTAGCCACATGTAGTCACAGCACAGTTTCCAAGGGCGGGAGTGGAGCCAACATCTCTTTCCGCTGGGAGGTGAGGGCCCCACAGATGGGTGCCCAACACTTGCACCGAGAAGGAGGAAATGAAGGCGGGAAGCCCAGAGCCTGCGGCATGGCCAAGGGGTCGAGGGCGTCCTGCAGTGATAGTGGGCCGCGCTTGGCTCCTACCAAGACCTGAGCCCACTCAGGCCTCCTGTGGGGTCTATGAGTGACACAGCTTCCATAGTGGGTTTCAGACAGTGACCCTTCCAGAAAATTGGGGTTGGCGGCCTGGTCCAGGTGCACGGCTAGTGCCTGTCCGGGGACATGGAGGTGGCAGTCCTTGGCACCGGGTGGCTACCTGTAGTCACCAGGGATGACATGCTTGGGGAAGGCCAGTCTTTAGGGACCAAGTGCATCCTGGCCGTGGACCCTGGGCAGCAGGAGGAATTCAAGAATTCTGTAGGGGTCGGGTGCTTCAAGTGAAGCTGGACATGAAGAAAAAGAGTGAGGAGCTAAGGCCCCTAACTGCTCATGAGACGGTGACCGGAGAGGCCTGTGACTGCAGATGTCACCTCACAGCCACAGAGCTGAGCCCAAAGCCACACACACAGCTGGATTTGGATCATTGCAAAATAGCCACAGAAGTTGAACCTGAGACCTTGTCGCATCTTATGGAAACGCTGGTGGGGCATATGTGGGGCCCAGGGAATTGCAGTGCCATAAAAGGGGTAACTTAGGGATCCCTGGGGGAAGACCCCAACCCCTACTTCCCAAGAGCCCCCAGTCAGCCTCCCCCCATTGCATGAAGTTGTCCCCATAGTTGAAGACCCCATAATGACACCCAATGAAGGAGTTACTTTGTAAGAGAAAACTCAATTGGCCTCAAAGCCCCCTGGCCGCCTCCATCCTCTGAGACCTGGGAGAGTCAGGTCCCAGCACAAAGCCATACCCAGATGGGGAGGGCTGAGCCCCCCTGGGTGCAGGAAGTGGAGTTGACGTCCTGCAGAGCGTGTGTGGGACAAATTCCCAGGGAGCAGGCCTCAGGCAGCCGGCCACCTGGGTCAGCTGAGCCGCTTGGGCAGCCAACAGCCTGGAGGCTGGAGCCAAGGTGGCCCAAGTTACAACGGGGTTGAGATGCCAGTAATTCCTGGATACAGTGCAGAGATGGGGACTGGGAGGGTTCCTGCCTCCCACAGACTGGGCATCTGCGGCCGCGGTGTCGGCAGGGCTGGCCCCTCTGAGCTGGGAGGAAGGACCTGGCCCCGGCCTCTCGTCAGCTCACGGATGGCCATCTCTCCGCTGTGCTCATCTTTCTGTCCCAGTTCACCCTCTTTCTTAGGACATGAGTCGAGTCAGATTAGGAGCCCACCCTGCCCCACTCACTACCAATGCCTCTTATTTCAAACTGCAATTACCATTTCCAAAAGCAGTCACATTCTGGGATGCTGGGGGGAAGGACTTCCACACATGAACTTTTAGGGGTACAATTCAACCCCTGACAGACGATGACGTGAGCACATTTGGGGACCTCAGTTTGAGTGCCTGCCCCCTTTCCACCCTACCTACTTGGGACAGGGCTCCACTTCCAGCCACAAGTGAGCGTGCCACACCACCACACCGCCTACCACACCCGCCCTCAGGCAACCCATGTTTACGCCGTGGGGGCTCTGTTTCACTCTGCCAACCCAGGGGCCTGGGGCATGTCAGGATGTCCCTCATCCTGTGCTGTGGTTTGTCAAGACCATTTCACATCCACCTGCCTTGGGGGGCGTCAAAGAGGCTTAGCAAGTGCTGTCAATCACCGGTAGGCCACAGGAGCAGGTAGCTGGTGACACCAACCAGCAGAGGTGCAGGAAACAGACACAAAAGTCCTCCTGCCCCTGGAACTCGGCCAGCTCAGTTCTGGTCACCCGCAGGGCAGCGACCAGGACCGCCAGTGCCCCTGAGTTACTTGTTGAAAAATACACCCCTTGATCTTAAAGGCCAGACCAGCCATGCCTGCAGCCAGCCAGCAGGCCATCACCAAATGGGCCCAGAGGTTTGGGGCGTTTTCTGGCGAGGATGTCTACCACAGCCCCACCCCCCAAGAGCCGACCACGGTGAGCTGCTGGAACATAGGCTGTTCGCAGATGAGCCTGAGAAAAACCACTGTGGAAGAGAAAACTGACCTAAAACATCCACTGCCCAGGGCCACCGTGACAGTGACCACAAACTGGTGGCTTCTCTCCCCGTTCTGGAGGCCAGAAGTCCAAGGTCAAGGTGTGGGCAGGGCCGGTTCCCCAGAGGCCTCCACTCCAGCTTCTGGAGGCCGTGCCCCCCCATGTCCGCGTACCGAAGCTCTCCATCTCTTTTTTCATTTTTTACTTTTTTATTTTCAGAGAGAGGAGAAGGGAGGGAGAGAAGGAGAGAAACATCAATTGGTTGCCTCTCGCAGGCCCCCAACCAGGGACTGGGACCGCAACCCAGGCACATGCCCTGACAGGGAATCGAACTGGCGACCTTTCGGTTCACAGGACAACGCCCCGCCCACTGAGCCACACCAGCCAGGACTCCATCTCTTTTCTTTCATAAGCACTCCATTCAGTGGATTCAGGGTTCGCCCTAAATGCAAGATGATCTCATCCCAGGATCCCTAACGACATCTGCAGGGACCCTATCGTCAAATAAGGTGGCCTTCACAGGAGCTGTGGTTTGGGGACTGAGCCTTTTGAGGACCACCATTCACCCCACTACGGCCACCAAGAAATGCTGCCCGTTTGACCACAGGGACACACACAGCGTCCTTTGCCGTGGGACGGGGCGTGTGAAGGCTGGTCATGGAATGACAAGGAGCATGAAACCCACGCCTGACTCCACGCAGCACAGCCCTGTGCAGCGCCACCTGCCCATCGCAGATGCCCACTTCAGGGCCCAGCACCTGCCTGGCTGCTGACCGGACACCTACATGCTGGGCAGCACTCAAGGCCCGAGTCACAGCCATCCCTGGCCAAGTCCAGAGGGGCTAGTGGGGCCCACACGTGGGACACAGGCAGAAAATCTGCTGTGCTGGCCCTGGAGCTCTATCCAGAAGCTTCCGCTGAGCACACACGCCCGCGGCCTCTCCCCTCATGCTCTGGACTTTGCCTATCCCAGCACCTAGGGAGGATGTCTCCATCCACCGGTGGGGGGAGGGGTGCGGCGGCAAGCCTCAGCAGCAGGAAATCCTGATGTGCATTTCTCTTCCTGGGCTTCCGGCCTCAAAACTGGAACATTTTGGGACCCAGGAGTGATAGGACACGGTTGGGGATAGTGGGCTGGGCCCTGCCCTTGGGGCAACCCCCAGCCAAGGCCTCCCTGATAAAACAGGACAAGTCACAGTTGCCCCTGCCGGGAAGGGTCTTGCCTTGTGCCAGCTCTTGGCGAATGAGGAGAGGCCCAGGGCAGCCTGCAAGCCTGGGGACCCCACCCTCGCCCAGGCCAGGAGCAATGGCCCGCTGGCAGAAGACACAGATCCAGCCCCCAGGAGCCACAAGCCGTGGCGTGTTCTTACGTGGTCAGCCATGTAATGGGCTCCCCATAGTAACTCAGGGACGCCACAGTGGCTGTCCTGGACAGGCAACGTCAGGCGTGGGGACTCTCAGCAGGCCAGAGCACCTGGAGTGGGGCGCTCCAGCCCTGCAGCTTTCCCCAGACCTTGGAGGGTCCAGTAGCAGGAAGGTACGTCTCTGCAGGCCCCCTGGCTCCATGGGGGATGTCCCTGTCTTAGTCTGTTCTCTAGTGCCCACTGCAGACATGCGGGGACAAGGAGAAGCGTATGAGAGCGGGAGGGACCAGGGCTCGTATCTCGGAGTCTGGGCCTCTGCTTGGGCACCCACCCCACATGAGCCCTGGTGGGCAGGCTGCTCCACCAGCCGGAGGGCCGCGACAAAGGGCTCAGACTCGGATTTAAACTAAATTTAAACAATTAGAACTTACTGATGTTATAAATTCAAAACCTAATTTCTTTCATCTGTTAAGCTTAATTTTATGAGCCCTGTTATGCCCTTTAAAAGCCTAACAAATTTTAAAGTAATTTTTAAGGGGCCTCTGCATTATATTTGGTCTCATCCATAAGGTCAGTAAATTAAGCATTTTCTTTCTTTTTTTTTTAAGATTTTATTTATTTATTTTCAGAGAGAGGAGAAGGGAGGGAGAAAGAGCAATGTATGGTTGCCTCCCACATGGCCCTCACTGGGGACCTGGCCCGCAACCCAGGCATGTGCCCCAACTGGGAATCGAACTGGGACCCTCTGGTTCCCAGCCTGCGCTCAATCCACTGAGCTACAGCAGCCGGGCCAAATTAAGCATTTTCAACATTTCAAATGGAATTTATAAAGTAGGTATTTTTTACTTTCTTCTTAAGTACTTTAGCTTGTCTGAACTGACCATAAAATCTCAATGCTTGAAGAACTCAGACGCTCAACAGATTCACTTTTTAAGTGTGGCAAACCCGTTGTCTCAAAGGTTCCCACGCGTCTGGTTTCGCTTAATACGTGAATGCTAACGCTTCGGTTCTGCGTCTCCTTAGCCGTCCTGCGCCTCACTCTAAGTCCTCCTGTGGCTGAAAGATGTGCACACACTTCAAGAAGCCATCTCTCAATCTGACGCCCTCGGCACCAGCCATGGCAGCTGAGGGGCTGACAGCTTTGTCAGGACCCCAGAATTCTGCCCAGTGGGGCCTCGGCAGAGGGGGCCAATGTCAGGCTCCCTGCCCCGCCTTCCCACCTGCTCTTGGGGTATTGCCCAGAGTGAACCCTGAGTGGATTTTACAATTCTTCAGCTCCAAAGACCCCTGCAGTCAATGGTACCCTAAGGTGACTAGTGCCTTTCTCACTGAGAGATCTGTGATCTCACTAGGGTCTCCCTGGCACCCGTAGGGCTGTGCAATTGGCAGAGCTTCTGACAGAGCTTACTGGGACCCGTTCCAGAGCTCTGCCTGACTGGAGGTCACTACCCCAAAGGTTGGGCCTCAGAGCTGAGTGCCAGGAACACAGAGCTGCCCGGCGACACCTAACAGTTGGTACCTGACAGGCACCAGCACACACACCAGCCCCACCCACGCTCTGCGAACCCTGGCAGGAAGAATGGGGAAGAGAAAGAAGACACGATTAGGAAGAAAGAGAACAAAGTTCAGTTCAGGGAGAAGCCTGTCAAGCAGCAGAAAAGAGGAAACAGCTGAGCAGTAGTCCTGGCAATAGTGGGGCAGGGCCAGGCTGTGTGGTTTTAAGCAGGAAACTGCTGGAAATGGCAAGGGATGGGTGGGGGATCTGCCCGCTTATATCAAGTGATTAAAACTGCTGGCCACATGTGCCATCCCAGAAGCTCGACTGCTCTTGCTGGGGGCTGAGAGGAAGGGGTTCTGTTTTCACTTGCAAGAAGGTGCCATTGTTCCTGGAGGCGAACACAGGCACAGCGCTGGGTCTTGGGCACATAGGGTTCTCATATCCCTGCTCCAGACAGCGTGTGGGCACCACTAGCCCATGGATGGTGACCCAAGCCAAAGGGCTGAGTTGCACTCACCCAGGGAGACGTGGGGGGATGGCGCAGGAGGGTTAGGCTGCGGGGCGGCCACTAGAGGGGTAGGAAGAAAGCATGGAGAGGCGATTTCCGCGTCCAAGAGAGAACTTCGAAGCCGGTGAGGTCGGTCCCGCGCGGTCCACTCGGCCACGCGCCCAAGGCAGGCTGAGGATCTGGAGCTTTAGGCGCTCCCTGGTGGTCACATGTGGCTGCTGCCCTGAGGTCGCACAAGGCGCCCAGGCTTCCAAGGAGCGCGTGCGCTGGGGAGGCAAGGAGCCCCTTCCCGCACACGCCCGAGGTGCCCACGAGGGGACCGCGACACCCCCGGGAACCCCGCCTCCACCCGGCAAAGCTGTCGGGCTCCCGGGAGAGCCTGAGACCCGCGGAACGCACGGCACAGCGGCGCTCAACACCCCACAAAGGATGCATGGTCCGCGCGCCGCCTGGCTTTCCCGTCCACCAGCCGCCGGGTCCCCGCCAACTCCGAGTCCAGCCCGCGACGGGCCTTTGATTCTCCTCGGTTCTGCTGCTGCGCTCCGCTCCGGGCCCTTAGCCTGACCCCGCCCCTCACCCCGGCTCCTCTCCTTTGGCCCGCCCCCCGGCCCTACGCCAGGCCCCGCCTTAATCCAGGCCCCTCCCCTCGGCCCCGTCCCTAGGCCCCGCCCCAGCGTGCTGTGCGCGTCGGCGGCGACGCGGAACTGGTGTGGCCCGGGCAGGACGCGCGCGGGCGCCCTGGGGCGGGACTTCCGGCAGTGCTGGCGAGCGTCTTCCGGCAGTGCGCGAGGGTGGTCCGGCCGGCTACCGGGACATGAAGGTGAGCCCCACGGCCGCCGGCCGGGGTGGTGTCGGCGCCCGCGTCTCGGCGTTGCACCCCCTCCGCTCACGGCCTCAGCCCCTCCCGCGCAGTGGGCACGCGGGCGGCGCGAAGCCGAGCGGTGTGAGAGCGGGTGTGGATGAGAGGGCTGTCTGTGCGGGAGGACGTGGGCGGCGTGCGGGCGCGGACGCGAGCCGCAGCTCAGCGAGCGTGGATCCGTGCGGACGAGCGTGTGCGAATAAGATCCTGAGTGGGAGCAGCACGGCCTGGTGTGACAGGTGGCTGTCAGCAGGCGGTGAGACTGGGAGGGTGGTGGCCGCCCTGTCCACAGAGGCTTAGGGTCCCCGTGCTACTTGGGGTGAACTGGGCGGAACCCCACCTCGCTCAGCCCCCAGCCTTGAAAGGGTAGACTTTGCACACCGGAGGATGACTCTCCGCCCCTCGCTTCCCAGGTCACCAGAGCTGAGCCCAGAGGGGTCAGGGGACAGTGGTTGGTGGCACAACTGGACCTCTGCTGGACTCCTGTTTCCATCGCCCTGTCGTTAGCGCAATGGCCACGCGTCCTCCGCCCACCTCCTCAGCCTGAGGGCATGACGACAGGACCTGCCAGGGAGTGGAGAGCTGCCTGCTGCAGCCCGTGGTCATAAACGTCCCAGCGGGCTGCGGTCCTGCCTCCAGGCGCCTTCACCCCTCCCGGCGGGAACCCAGTTGGCTACAGAGTTTGCGCTCAAAGACGAGAGCTGGGATGAGTGACCGTCACACTTGCTGTTCTCTTGATGACAAAGTCAGCTCAGGGTCCAGCCTGGTGTCCAAGACAGACACTCGGGGCACATCATTCAGCATTTCTCTCAAATAGCACATCATTGAATAGCGAGACCAGGCGGACCGGTAAAAGTGAGTGTCTGAAAGTGCCATGGAAGAGAAACGGTCAGAGAGCATCACAGCAGGGGCTCTGCTCAGCCCCTTCCTTGGGCATGTGCAGCCGCACACTCTGTGTGGGTGTGTGCACCGGGCTGTGGTCAGCACCCTTACTGTGGGTTTCAGTGAAAAACACTTGAACCTCACCACAGGGACTCACTGTCCTTTGGTCACGTGGCTGAACCAATCACCCCAAGAGCTTGGAGCCTCAGATGGTGGGCTCCTGGCCACCGCACTCAGAGCGGGTCTGGGGCCCCGCCTCCAGCAGCCCTCTGGTTTGGGTGTGGAACAGCTCTGGGTGACCGCAAGCGCACAGTGGTCACCACACACTGCACTCCCTTGCCAGGGCCATTCCATACAAAGGAGGTCATGGGGCAGAGGGGGGGACATGGTCTGACATAAGAACAGGGTGCGTGAGCCCAGCAGTCTGCTCTGGCAGGACCATGATGCCTTGGGCAGAGAAGTGGGAGGGTAGGGGGGCAGACATCTCCCCACAGTGCACAGTGGGGAGCCATGGGAGGTGCTTAGATAGGGCCTCCCTCTGCAGGAGGACCCACACACCAGGCAGCCCACACGCTGGGTCCCCACCACCGAGTGCCAGGCAGTCCGTATGGAAGTCCCCTGCTGGTCAGGGAGCAGCCCAGCACTCCAAGTGCTGCTCCCTGCTGCCACCTGCTCATCCCTGAGCTGTCACCCCGCACACCGGATGCAGAGGCAGATGGTCAGCACAGTGCCCCCCAGGGCCTCAAGCTCAGTCCAGTCCTCCTTCCATTGCTCCTCCTTCAGGCACAGAAGCCAGCAGGGCCTGTGCTCCTCCAGACTGACCCCATCGCCACCCCTTCTTTCCTTTCCCATGGCCTGAAGCCACAGGTCAAGGGTCAGGCAGAGAGGTCTCTGTTCACCTGTGTGAGGACAGCAGGTGGGGTGGCAGGCTGTGGCCCGACAGGGGAAGGGCAGGACACCGTCGAGCCCCCAGGTCACTGCTGTGTAGGCACCTTCAGCTTCATTTCTCATTCCTTTCCATCCCCTGTGACCCAAGCCTGCACCGCAGAGCTGAGGGGAGGCTTGCAGTCATGGAGGGCACCTGGCAGAGTGGGCCTCTCTCTCACCGCTTCACGTGGCTCCTGCCAGCAGGTCCCTTTTGTGTGCACGGCCCTCATCTCGGTCGCATGTGGGAGTGCTTTGTTCATGTCTCCTCTGCTCCACGGTGGCTGGGCTGCCCAGAGCTGGCCCCTCACAGCTTGGCAGCTGGCCAGGGAAGCAAGAGATGACGCGGGCAGCCTGCCCCTGCCGTGGCCAGAGTGCCCCACCCCCAGGGCCCTTCCCAGACCTGGGGCTGTGCCCAAGAAGGCCAGCCTCACCGCTGGCCAACGTGCCCTTCACACCTGCACATCCGCGTCTCATCCTGGACGACAAGCAGACTGCCATGCTTGTTGCTCAGCTGCCCTGAGGGAGAGACGAGGAGGTGGAATGGAGGGAGGGGTCTCAACATGAACTGCTCCAGGAGTCAAAGCCCAGGGCAGGGAGGCAGAAAATGCAGGTGAACCCACAGAGGACCTGGCGTGACTCGCAGGTCTGACAGTTGGCTCGGGTGTCCTTCAGCGTCCCCCCTTCCGTGCTGTTTTCTGTGGGCCAACAGGGGAGTTTTAAATAAAGCTGAGTGAGTGCTTTTCCTAACGTCTGCGTGGCCAGTGCATCCTGCACATCCAAGCGCCTGTCCCTGTCCCCATGGGAGAAGGTACAGGCTCTTCTCTGCCATAGACATCTTCCTGTGTTTTCTGTGTGGGCGTGGAAGTTTCCAAAGGTGGGGTTTGTGAAAGAGGAAACGTGTTGGGGAGTTTAATGTTGTGGGTGGGTTGTCTCCCAGAAAGGTTTCTCTGGCTCGGACTCCCAGCAACAGCTTGGGGAAGGTGCTGCCTGGGGGCAGGGGGCAGGGGGCGGGGTTGGGGGCTGCATCTGTCCCTCCGGTCCTCACTACACGGGTGGAAATGTCCTCTTACCCCAGCATCCACTCCTCCGAGTTTCTGGGGCAGCCGAGGTGTCTGTGTGTTACTTCTCTTCCCGTCCCTAGCTCAGTTTGCACCGGGGCATCTTGTGTTAGAGCATCTTTTCTTGATTTATGAGAGTTCTTGGCGTGCCAGGCACAGGCAATGCATAGCAACTCACTGCCGAGTCTGTTCTGTGTGCTTTTTCTGGTTTATTCTCTGTATTTGCTTTGTTTCCTAAATGAAAGCTTCCTGCAAGTGTGGTAAGCTCTGTTGACGTTTCTCTCGGGCACCTCAGCCCCCGCAGCAGCCGGAGCCCCGCTCACTGCAGGGAAGCCCTTGGTCCGCGCCTTCTTTGGGTCCAATGGGAAGGGAGAGCCGAGGACTGGCAGTGGTCAGCGTGTCCCTGGGGCGGGGTGGGGGGGGGCCCTTCCTGCTCTTGTGAGAGAAACCAGGGGCCGCACTGCTGGGAGCCGGACAAGGACCCCAGTCACCTGAGGGGCCGCCCCACGCTGCTAGTGGCCTCCACATGCTCTGCCCTCTCTGCAGGCCCCAGACCCCGAGGTTGGACCCCTCCCGTGACCACCCGCCTGTGACCTGCCTGCCATGAAGGCGCTCCTCCACGTGCTCTGGCTCGCTCTGGCCTGCGGCTCTGCTCACACCACCCTGTCGAAGTCGGATGCCAAGAAGTCTGTCTCTAAGACACTGCTGGAGAAGGTTAGGGTGGTCTGGGACTGGCTGGGGGGCTGACCTGTTGTGCCTTCTTCCTGCCCACTGGGGCCCCATGCCCACACGGCCTGGCGCTCTGGCTGGACAGCCTCGAAGGGAGCAGCGTCTGGCGCGGGGGCCTGCGGCCCTGCCTGTGCCTGGCCCTGGCTTCTCTGACGGCCTCTTCTTGACACTGGCTCTGATCCTGCCTCGTGGAGTCCCGTGACGGCCACAGGGCAGCTGGGCCAGACGCGCGTCTTCAGGGGTGGCCAGCTCCTCGGGGAGGGCCCTGCCCTGCCGTCTCCTGGCTGGTGGCACCCCCCCCACAGTCCCGGCCGAGCGGAGAGGACCCCTGTGCCGGTTCTGCCGCGGACACCGGCGGCCTCCTGCCTGTGCTTGTTGTTTCAGACTCAGCTATCGGAGGCGCCTGTGCAGGACCGGGGTCTGGTGGTGACGGACCCCCGAGCCGAGGACGTGGTGCTCGAGCATCGCAGCTACTGCTCGGCGAAGGCCCGGGAGCGACACTTCGCTGGGGACGTCCTGGGCTATGTCACCCCAGTAAGCTGGGCCTGGTGGGGACAGGGTGGCCCCTGGGGTCTGCAGCCTCACTTCCCCAGGCAACCGCCGCTGTCGGGGTGCAGGGGGAAGTGCGCTGGGGTCCTCTGGGGCCCGTGCACCTGATGCAGCTGGGCCTGCGGCGCCCCCGCCCAGGGGCGGCCCCAGCCCTCCGGCCCCGCTGCGTGTGGGCTCACCCGGCCTCTGCCCCCGCCAGTGGAACGGCCATGGCTACGACATCGCCAAGGTCTTCGGGGGCAAGTTCACGCAGATCTCGCCCGTGTGGCTGCAGTTGAAGAGGCGTGGCCGCGAGATGTTCGAGGTCACGGGCCTCCACGACGTGGACCAAGGTGCTCGCCTGGCCGCCTTTCAGCGTCCCCGGGCCCCGCGGGGTGTGAGAAAGCGAGCGTGTGAGAGGACGGGTGTGAGTGTCTGAGTGTGTGTGAGTGTGATCACCGCCCACGGCGACCCGCACCCCGGTCAGTTGCCTTCGGCAGCTCACTCGTGACGTCCAGGAGGGGGGTCTGGGGAACAGAGTCTGACATGACAGGCACAGGCAGGAGGCCGCCAGTGTCCGCGGCAGAACCGGCACAGGGGTCCTCTCCGCTCGGCTGGGACTGTGTGGGGGTGCCGCCGGCCAGGAGACGGCAGGGCACGGCCCTCCCCGAGGAGCTGGCCACCCCTGAAGATGCGCTCTGTCTCCCTGGGCGCGTCTGGCCCGCTCAGCACCATGGCCGGCCCAGCACTAGACGGGGCAGGTCCAGGGAGCCGCGAGGGCCCAGCCATCCCGACAGTGCATTTTGTGGGCCTGCGCCCGAGTTTACATGGCTGCCCCCCTTTGGGGTCCTAAGAGGACACACATGTCAGCTAGTTGTAAAGTTCCGAGATCTAGAGTAGCTCCCTGATATCAGGAGGGCACCTTTGGACACTGGCCCTCTGGACACACCTCAGCCAAGAAACAGCGCCAGGGTCAGAGCCGCCCTGGCCCAGGCCGCTCTGCCGGGGCAGAGTGCCCCGGAACCACTCCACTGGGCACCCCTTCGCTCTCCCGAGTGCAGCCGAGCGTTTTCCCCCGAGATGAATGAGGACCTGAGTCCCCAAACCGAGCGTCCACTTCACATCCACAGGGTGGATGCGTGCCGTCAGGAAGCAGGCCAAGGGCCTGCGCATAGGTGAGTCCAGGGTGTTGGGCAGTCAGGGCGGCCGGCCCTTGGGCCACACAAGGGTTGGAGGCCCTGGCTGCCGTGGCCTCCGTGTGTGAGGGTGAGGGGCCCCAAGGCATTCTCCGTGCCCGTGGGTTGCTCCGCAACGGCTCGGAAAGGAGGCCAGCCCCCAGCCTGGCATTCCTGGCCCTTGGCCCAGCTGGGGTCCTCTGGCCCTCCCGACCTCCTGGCCAACGCCCCCTTCACCAGTCTCTCCATTCCCCCAGCGAGCTTTTATCGAGGGCCTGAGGGCCAAGCCCGAGAGGGACGCCAGCCCGGCCCATCCTGGAGCTCCCAGCTGGTGAGGGAGGATGGTGTCCCAAAGTGCAGTGGGATCAGCAGGGGCTGGGGGGTCCAGCCACCAGAGGGTCCTGGAGCAGACTTGCAGTCGGCATTGATGGGGAGCCATAGGGTCAGGTCTGGGAGGAAGATGGTCCAGCAGGCACTGGGCAGCCAGAGACCAGCGTGTGAGGGCAGACAGGTCAGCGCCTCCTTCCTTCCCTGAGGGACAGGGGCCCCTCCCTCTCCAGGCCATGCATTGTGGGGTGACCACACCGGGTACCCGGCTGTGTGGTCACTCTGCCCTGGGGGCTGACGGCCGCCTCATGGGTGGAGTGGAGCATAGGAGGTCACAGTGCCTGCGTGGGCCTGTCCCCCCCAGTACCTCGGCTCCTGTTTGAGGGCTGGACCCATGAGGACTTCCGGAGCGTCTGGGATAGTGAAGATGAGATAGAGGAGCTCAGCAAGACCGTGGTCCAGGTCGCCAAGGTGAGGCCTGGTGCTCCACGGGCGACACCCGCAGGTGTCCCCAGCGTGGGGGCCCTCCTGCGGGTGATGCCCAGGTATCCAGTGCGAGGACGCAGGTGGGGGTGCCCCTCAGGCCTCGGGTTGGAGAGCCCCGGCCGTTCTGCCTCTGGCTCCTGTGGGGACCCCGCTGCTCCGCTTGGAGAAGCACTTCTGTGCCTGTGGCGTGACCCTCGGGCCGTGACCTTCCTGGGAGGGCGCAGGAGCCGGCTGACCAGCCCTCCCTCCGACCGATCACCTGCCGGCCCTCTCAGAGCCAGCACTTCGATGGCTTCGTGGTGGAGGCCTGGAGCCAGCAGCTGGGCCCGGAGCGCAAGTGAGTGGGCTCAGGCGGCACTGCAGGCACGCTGGCGCACCAGCAGGAGGCACTGCTGAGCACCAGAGCCTCCTGGGGACCTGGGGAGGGACTGGCCTGACCGCCCGGCCCTCAGGGTCTGCGTCCACCCTTCCCTGTGCGCTCTCAACTGCACTCCCCCGGCCACAGTGCCTGGCGAGAGTCACCTGCCAAAGGGACCACCAGGTGGTCCCAGGGACCCAGGCAGGGATGTGGGGGTCGGCCCCACAGAAGATGTGGGAGGGATGCAGCTCCATGGAGTGGTGGTGTGCTGCCCGCAGGCCATCACTGAGGGCGGCAGAAGGGTCTGGAATGGGCTGGCCCTCTCTTCAGGCCTGGAGGAATCCCATGGGGTCCCAGGCCTGAGCCCCGCTCCTCCTGCCTGCCTTCGCAGGTGCTGGGCTGGGCTCCAGGCCTCCCCCTCAGGGTAGGTGCGGGGGACGCAGGGAATGAGACCCTCCACCTGAGGCCCATAGGCAGCTGAGCCAGGAACAGGTGTGCCAAGGGCCCTCTGCCCCACGTGTTGGGTGCAGGGCCCCTGCTTCCCTGTGCCCGGACCCCCGAGCCCCCCACCCCCGCATCTGCTCCTGCCCTGAGGCCTGGTCTGGGGGTTGGACGGAGACGGCGAGGTCCCAGGGCCTGGCTGCCGAGGCCAGGTCTCCAGGTGCCCCTGGGCTCTGCATCCACTCGGCCCAGACCCACTGAGACTGCAAGGTCCTGGGGCACCGGAGGGGGGGCACCAGGCAGCGTGTGGACTGCTGAGTGGCTGGTGCCCACGGAGCAGAAAGTGCCATGAAAGGGTACTCGCCTGATGGGGGTCTCGACTGGAGCTCCCGGCCTGACCTCCTCTGTGTCTTCACAGGGGTCTCGTCCACATGCTCACCCACGTGGCCGAGGCGCTGCACCAGGCCCGGCTGGTGGTCATTCTGGTCATCCCACCGGCCGTCACCCCTGGGTAAGGGCGGTGTTCGCTCGGGGCTGGGGACCCGAGGCCATGGGCAAAGGCTGCGCCCCGCACCCACACACACGTGAAGCTGTGTTGGAGGCCGCCATGTTGAGGGGCGGAGCCTGTTAGGCGGACTTCCACTCACTCTCAGGTCTGGCCCTGGAGTTCACGGGCCAGTTTACACCTCGCTGGGCCGAGGGAGCTCAGGAGTCCGGCCCCCCTTCAAGAGCTCTTCCAGAACCTGTGGGATGGGGGCATGGGTTAGGGGGTGGCAGGGCCCAGGCAGTCTGGCTGCCCTGTCCACCCTGCCCAGGGCACAGCATGAGGGCCCAGGGCAGGGGTGAGAGGCGAGGGGGACAGTGACAGGGAGGGGTCTCAGAGGCCCCGGTAGGCTGGCCAGGAGCTCCACCCAGCTTGCAGCCCCTGAGGGGGCCAGAGCAGGGGCACCTCAGGCCATCGAACTGTGTTGGGGGTGTTCGAAGGTTAATAGACTTACACAGAAGACTCAGTTGACACTCCCGGGGGGCCTGCAGGCTCTCCAACAGCCGAGACACACGCCCCTCAAAGCAAGTGCCATTACCGGGACAGCGTGCCTGGCTGGCCGCCCTCCCAGCCCCATAGTGCCCACCACGCGTCACTGGGGGGCCCTTTGCACAACCTGGACGGCAGCCTCCTGCCCAACTTTCCTCCCTGCCTGGACGGGTGGGCCGCAGCTGGAGGAAGGTGGGCGGCAGACGCCCCAGGCTCCTGGCTCTCCTCGTTTCCTGGGGGTTTTCGAGGGCAGCTTCTCAGGCGGGGGCTCTGCCCGCAGCCCCTCCCTGGCACAGGCCTTCCACTCACAGGGCCTCGTCGCTCCCGGCAGGTGCAGAAGGCAGATTGGCAGTGGACGTGTGTTGGGGGGAAGGACTGGCCTTCGGTCCTGCAGGGCCCTTTCCAGCCGGCACCCTCCCAGCCAGCGCCCTCTCTGGCCCAGAGCCTTTGGGCCCAGCTCCTGGCACCAGGGCAGGAAGTGGGCGTGAGCCATGGGTGGCTGGCGCCTCCCCCTGCGGCCCCCCCAGGAGGAGCGCCCTCCTCGAGACAGTCTGGGGTGCCAAGGCCGGGGACCACGGCCACCGGGGCTGCAGGCAGGCCCCGAGCCAGCCCCTCCCAGCAACCCGGTGTGTGCCAGCCCACACGTGCCGGGGGCAGGCCCGGCTGGTGGTCGGCGCTCACCCTCCTCCCGGGGTGCCTGTCTCCACGTTTCTGCAGCAGGGTCCCCCCCACAGCCAGTGCCCTAGGGGGGTCTGCGTGCAGATGTGTGATGTCCAGGGCCTTCCCACCCGTGCTGACCTTGACCGCTGTCCCCAAGGTTGCAGCCCACACTGCATGTGGCCATGGCTGCCCTCCTGCATGGGTGGTTTGTCCAGCTCTGCGCACCGCTGGAGACGCCCACGCACGTCACAGCTGCCTGGTTTATGAGAGCCCTGGCCGTCCTCGTGGCCAGGCCCTGCGTGTCTCCAGTGGCTGCAGATCCTGGGCCCCCTGGATGGCTTGTTAGCTCAGCTCAGGCTGTCCTGTGACAGGGGACCTTAGCCCCCCTCGCTGTCCCCCTGCCGCTGGCCACCCTGGGTTTTCCCTGGTTTCTGGTCAGCAAGCTCCGTCTGTGGTGCCCTCTGCATTGAGGCCCACTCCCATTCCCTGGAGGCACAGGTCACCTGTGGGTGTGGGACAGGCATGGAGGTGGCAGTGCATGCAGCAGGGTAGGGGTCCAGGGTGACTGGGCACATGGGGAGCAGATGTGAGCACCCCGATAGTGGGCAGGCCCTCCATCTGTCACTGGTTAGGTCCTACCAAGGCTGCTGTGCAGGCGGCGTCCAGGTGAGGCCGAGGCCAGTGACCGTGGACAGAGGGGGGGTTGGCCTCGAGGGGCTGACCAGGGACAACACTTGGGGTTCCCCACCTGGTAGGCAGGGTTTCAGCCTCAAGCGTGGCAGGGAGGTGGGGGGAGGGTAGAGCCATGTGAATGGGGCCACAGAGGGTTAAGGACAGGGGAGGCACTCGTCACCAGGCAAGGTGGGGTCCCTAGCGGGTCAGGGTGACCCACAACAGAGCCCAGACCCAGGCATGACGTCCAGTTGGGGTGGTGGAGGAAGGTGGTATCCACCACGTGAGATGCAGCTGGGGGCAGTGAGTTGGGGGTCTTGGGGCAGATGAAGCCCTAGAGATGACCAAGGGCACCTGTGCACCCCCACCCCCACTTCTGGAGTGTGGCACTGACCGAGCTGCCGGCCTTTGTCCCCTCTGACGAGAGCTGAGCCGTTACCAGGGTCTGACCCAGGCCCTCCTGGAACGGAGGTGGGGTGTGGGCCGGGGGCGCAGCGGGCTATGTGAGGACCCCAGTGGCCGTGCTTGTCTCGTGCAGGACTGACCAGCTGGGCACGTTCACGCACCAGGAGCTGGAGCAGCTGGGCCCCGTGCTGGATGGATTCAGCCTCATGACCTACGACTACCCGACCGCGCAGCAGTGAGTGCGGGGGCCGGGCCCTACCTGCGGTGGCCTGCCCATGGGTGCACACTGCTGGTGGGGCCGGACGCTCAGGCCCACGCTGCAGTCGGCCCTCGGTCCCAGGATCCGGCCCGGCCCGGTCTTCCTCGAGGCCCGCAGCGGGCCCTGCGTCACACGGCCTTTTGCCGTTAGGGGCGTGTGGTGGACGGCGGCCCCTGCGGGAACACCATGCCCAGCCACACTTCCGGGGAGTGGTGGCCACGGGCAGCCACTGCAGGCTGCTGTCTGTCTCCACCCCCAGCCTCAGCCCGAGCTGCGCTGCTCCTGGCGGCGGCCCCGGTGGGGCAGGTGTGGTGGGCACTAGCGTCTGGCAGGGAGACACCGAGGGAGACCCACAGCCTGCCGCCCCTTCACGCCACGTGCACAGACCCTGCCACTGGCTGGGGGCCCACGGCCGACGGTCCGAGGCCTCTGCCTGCCGCTGACCCCACCCCTCCCTCGCACTGCAGGCCAGGCCCCAACGCACCACTGTCCTGGGTTCGAGCCTGTGTCCAGGTCCTGGACCCCAAGTCCAAGTGGCGGAGCAAGATCCTCCTGGGGCTCAACTTCTACGGCGTGGACTACTCGGCCTCCGGGGGTGTCCGCGAGCCTGTTGTTGGGGCCAGGTGAGCTGGGGACCCCACTGTGCCAGGCGGCCTCCTGTGCTGTCCCTCCCCGCAGGCCCTCATGCTTGGGGCTCTGTGTGTCTCCCCGGGGCGATGGGTGGAGCAGGTGAGAAACCCTGGCGGATCTGACCACCTGCTAGGTGCTGGTGGGTGGAACCCCCCTGAGCACCGCCCGAGCTGGGGCACCTCTAGTGTTTCCTCCTCTCCGGGGGTCAGTGGACCCCCTTGGTGATGTGAGTGGCACGTGGGCGGGGCCTGGGCAGGGCCCACCAAGTCCTGGAGGCTCTTGTCACGTGGACCCCGACTTCCTGTCGCTCGAAGGGCAGTCTCTGTGTTTCTCACTGCGGCTCTGCTGGCGCGGGTTCTGTGCTGCTCGAACCCGCGCGCTGGCCTGCGCCCTGACAGGGAATCGAACTGGCGACCTTTAGCCTCGTAGGATGACACCCAACCAACTGAGCCACACCGGTCAGGGCTGTCCAGCTTTATTTTGCTTCTTTTTTGGAAGGTCTTTTTGCTGGGTGTAGAGTCCCGGGCTGCCGGCCTGTGGCTCTGTCGTCTTCCTGCTGCGGGGGCCCCTCCGTGCGGGCAGCCCAGCACCTGCCGCGATGCAGAGCCTGCACGGGGGTCCTTCCTGCACGTGGTTTGCGCTGAGCTTTTTGTGTCTGTGGGTTCGTACATTTTGTCAGATTTGGAAAGACTGCGGCTAGTTTCTTCCAGTGTTTTCCTGTCCCCGCCTCCTGTCCTCCCCTCCAGACCCTCGAGCGTGTGCAGGTCGGGGTGGTGGGCTCCTCCCCCGCCTGCGACGGTGCTTTCCCGAACCTCCCTTCCTCTGGTCGTTGTCCCTGTGTCCACGCTCAGCAGCCGCTTCCTGCCACGTCCCCTGCTCTTGACCCACCAGGCCTTTTCCTGCCACCACGGGCCCAGTGGCTGGTGGCAGTCTTCCCTCGCCTTCCGCGTCGCTCGTCAGCTCCGCACTGTGTCTGAGGTTCTGCGTCCCGCCAGCGGCGGCTGCTTCCTGTGGTCCTGTCACCGGGGCCTGTGCTCCGGGTCGGACCCCATCTGACCACAGCAGGCAGCGCCTGACCTAGGTGCCGGGTGCCGTTCGTTCATTCCTGGGAGACCACGTGAGCCGCCGCCTGTCCCCAGGCCCGGCCCTGCCAGTGGGCAGTGTGTCCAGCAACTGCTGCCACTCTGTGGTCATCATCCGCAGGGGGTCCTCTGTGGGCAGAGGCCATGTCTATCTGGCCTTCTTCCTTTGGGTCGGCTGCCTTGTGCACTGCCCCTCCCCTGCTGCAGCCTCAGCCCCCCCCTCAGCCCTGCTCTGTCCCCACACCCCTGGCCTGCAGGGGCTGGGCATAGGGTGCTGTCTTTGAAGGACCACCTGTCTCAGCTCAGGCCACGGCATAAGCACCACAGATGCTGCCCCCCCATCCTGGAGGCTGGAGTCCGAGACCAGGTGTCACAAGGCTGGTCCCCCTGAGGCCTCTTTCCTGGGCGTGTAGACGGCCATCTCCTTCTGCTGTCCCCCCACGGTCCCTGTGTATGTCTGTGTCCGGGTCTCCAACCCCACCAGGGGGGTCAGGCAAGGAAAGGCACTGGGCGGCCCCCAGCCCCAGCTGTTCTGGGGGGTCCAGGGGCTGCAGGAGGGAGCTCTGATCATGAAGGGGTGTGTGTGCATGTGCGCGCGCGCGCTCCCATGTGCGTGTTGAGGGATGTGCACGGTTCACACACATACACTGCCCGCCCCCCGGCAGGGATCCCCTCTCCGCCATCCCCTCCTGCACATGCCCCTCACAGGCACCCACTGCGGCAGGTCTGAGGGAAGCAGGGGTGGAAAGCGAGGCCAGGGGTGGGGCTGGCTGCCTGTCAGGGACCAGCAACCCGGCCCCCGCTGCCACCCAGCCTCACCTTGGCAGCAGCAGATGCTGCAGCCGAGCAGGGCCTCCCCGGGGGCCGGAGCGGGCAGTGCTGACGCGGCAGGGCTGCAGCTCCTGCACTGCAAGGGCAGATGGGGGTCGGCGCCCACTTGGGTCCTGCAGAGGGCCTGGCTGGGCAGTCAGGGCTGGCTTGAGGCTTTCAGAGTGGGCCAGGGTCACGTCTGTGCCTTGGATTTCAGGGGCTCTCCCCTAGGCTGGGGGCCACGCCCTCTGTGGTACTCAGGGCGGGGCTCCTCTCCGCTGCTCTGGAGAGGGGTCCTGGAGCCCCTTGTTCCCTTACCTTTGTCCCTTCCACTGCTGGGCAGGCGAGGCCTGCTGGGGGGCTGGGTGCCTGTGGGTACAGGAGGGCACCTGCACCCACACGCCGGCCCCCCAGGTACATCCAGACACTGAAGGAGCACAGGCCCCGGATGGTGTGGGACAGCCGGGCTGCAGAGCATTTCTTCGAGTACAAGAAGTGAGTGCGCGTGGGCGGGCCGGCGGTGGGGGGTGGGCTGGCCACCAGCTCCCCTCCGCCCCCAAGTGCGGGCAGCCTGTCCAGGGTTCCTCCAGCTGGACCTGAGACCTGGGTTATGGGGGGAGGGCCCGGGGAGCCAGAGGCAGGAAGCCGATGCCCCGATGTCCTTTGCAGAAGCCGAGGAGGGAGGCACATCCTCTTCTACCCGACTCTGAAGGTGTGTGCAGCCCCACCATGACCCTGCCCCCAGGGAGGCTGGGGCGGGCACTGACCCGCTGCCCTCTGGGGCCTCAGGCCTCAGCCCTGAGCGGTGTTGGGGCTGCCGGGGGTGGGATGGGGGCCGACGGTGCTCTCTGCCCGCAGTCCGTACAGGTGCGGCTGGAGCTGGCCAAGGAGCTGGGCGTCGGGCTGTCCATCTGGGAGCTGGGCCAGGGCCTGGACTACTTCTACGACCTGCTCTAGGCCCAGCCCCAGGGCAGCCACGATTTCTAAGCGATGGGGGACTTGTGGGTGCGCGAAATACACTCTTTTGTCTTCCTGGCCGTGTCTGCTGCAGTCCTTGGGTGGGGAAACCTGGGTCCTGGGACACCCTGAGAACACAGTCCCCACCCCGCGTGGTCTGGGGTCTGTCGTGGGTTTGGAGGCTTTGGAAGGACCCAAGCTCTCCAGTGCCTGGACTCCTGGCAGCGGCAGCTGCACTGCGTCTTCCCACTATCCACATGGACCCTCCTGCCTGCCCGAGCACCCTCGGGTCCCCGTGGTGAGGGGTGGGGACCGCTGCAGAGGCCCGCCTCAGCGAGGCCGGGCCTGCCTGAGGAGCAGGACCCACAGGTGCTGTGGGCTTTGTGGTCACTGTGGACTGCCAGCACACCAGCCAGTTCCGCCACCCACGGGTGCAGCCACACTCCCAGAACGAAACATTGGGAAACAGTGTGTGAGGAGCCAAAGCATAGCTGGCCCCTTGGCAAGCGGCTCCTCACCCCAGTGGCCCAGCAAGTCCCCTCAGCGGGCCTGCTGGCCTCAGGGACAGACCTGTCACAGTGCTCACCTGGGTGCTGCAGTCGCTGACTGCATGCTGTACACAAGCTCACAGCCACACCCCAAGTCTCTGGCTCCCCTGAAGCACTTGGGGTCCTGAGTCGGGAGTCCTGGGGTAAGGGCCATGTCCCCGCTTTTGCTGTGGGACATGGAAGGCAGTGGGTGTCTGCCCTTGGAGGTCAGCCTGGCCATGCCCACCAGTCCTTCCACAGAGCCGCACACCCACTGGAGCTGCTCTGAGAACCACCTGCTTGGCATGGGTGGAGGGCCAGCCTTGGGGGCCCCCCCACTTCTGCCAGGCCCTGCAAACTATCCCCCCCAACCCATGCAGAGGCCCTGGGGCTGCCCCAGGCCAGGCCTGCTCTTCGGTGGGGTAGAGCAGCCCACGGGTCCTGGGAAATGGGCCTGGTCTCCCAGATGGGGGTGGGGCTGGCCCTGAACGAAAGGACAGGTGGGGGCGAGGTGGGGCCCTTGTGAGCAGCCAGTGTGTCTGCTGCTGTGGGGGGGACGTGCACACGCTGGAGTGGGCATGTATGTGCCCGTCTGTGTGCAGGTGTGCAGCTGGCCGGCCTGCCCTCTCAGCCCACACCAGTGGCCCTGGGGGCCCCCAGCTTGGACAGCCTGGGCAGGAAGGGAGGCCGCCGGGGGTCGGGGGGCACTGGGTTCTGGTGGTGTCTGCAAGTCCACAGGAGTTGGGGGCCCGCTGTGTGATTGGGGCAGCGGTGCGTGTGCAGCCAGGCCAATGACAAGACACTGGCTGTGCAAGGGGGGGCTCCTTGACTTGGGGTTTGGAAAGCGGGGACCAGTGATGGGGGTAGGGAGTTGAGTGGGTGTCCTGGGGCTGGACGCCCAGGGGCACCGCGTGGGGGTGCTGCCACCAGCAGGGTTGGTGCTGGAGGACAGGCTGCTGCTCAGTGGGACCCTGGTGCCGCTTCGGACCGGACCCCAGACGGCGTTTGGCATCTGCAGGGCCCCGCAGGAGGCTGCGAGTGAAAGCTGCTTGCGTGCAAGCACACCCAAGGGCACATGGGGTGAGAGCCAGTGGGGGCTGGGCCCAGGGCGGGTGCTGATGGGGGTCGACGGACAGCTCCGCTGGACGTGACTCCTCACTTCCAGTCATTTGCTGCTGCGTGAAGATGCCTTTGGGTGCCAAGCGTGTCCCAAGACCTACCTGTGTTAGTTCAGGGTTGAATCCCGGGGGAATCGGGGGGCCTGGGACTGGGCGGGAAGCTAGCCAGTCAGGAGAGGACAGAGATGCAGGCAGGAGGGCGGACCCAGGCGGGTCAGGGAGACTCCTGGTGGTCCTGGAGCCTCGGCGCCATTTCCGGGGCTCAGGCAGTGGAGGCTGTGTGGCTGCCCTGGGCACACGGTCCCACCTGCCTGGCCTGGGCCACTGGCCGGAGCCCGTGTGTCCGGAAGCCCCCTCCAGGCGCTAGTCCCATTCTGGTGGAGGAGGTCCATAGCCACAGGGGTTTGCCTGGGTGCGGTCCACTCATGGGGGGTCAGGGCAAGGACAAACGCAGGTGGGGGCTGCTGCCCACGCACTTTATTCAGGCACACTGGGAGGCTGCCCTGGCCCCCCATGGAATGTGGACGGTGGGGCTCTGCCCCACCCAAGCACCGGGGGCCGCAGTGGGCCCCTCCTGCCCCCCAGCCCATGTGTGGCCTCCACCCCTTGCCTTGTGCCAGGTCCCAGGGAAACACTGCTCTGGAAAATACATGGATATGAAAATTACAAGGTGCCACGAGCCCCCCTGCAGCAGGGTGCTCAGAGGCCTGGCAAGGGGTCCTGGGGACTCCGCCGCCGGCCCCCCACCCAGGTCCCCCGGCTGGCGCAGGGGCCTCAGCAGACCGGCCGTCTCGGGCTGGGCGGCGTCCCGTGGCGGCGAAGCACCGGCGGCCGCCTACGCGTAGGTGTCGGCTTTCACCACCTGGCAGTACATGGTCATAGCGAAGGTCAGGCCCAGGATCTGTGGGGACACGAGGGGGTCAGCAGGTACACAGTGGGGACCTGCCTGCAGGTGCTGGGACCCCACCCACAGCTTCCCGGGGGGCCTGGCCCCCTCCGGGGGGAGGACCCGTTACAGCCACACCCCTGAGCCCGCGGACTCGCTCTGCCCCCGCAGCACAGGCACCTTAAGGGGTTTCAGGGCCCGTCAGCTCCAGGCTGGGTCTTGGGCCACGTGCCTCCTGCCCTCTGTCCCTCATCCATCTGTGATCGCCACCTCTGACCTGTCTGAACCCCAGGGACCACGCTTAGGGACACCGCCTGGCCTCCAGCTCCCCAGACACTGATGCCGAGGACCCGCACAGGGCCAGGAAGTCAGTGTGGGGGCGCGGGGGCCACCAGCTGGGCCTGGGGGTCAGGGCCTGGGCTGCCCACCCTCACTCTATGCTGGGCAGCCCTGTGACTACCACCTGCCTTCAGGGCTGGGGCCGCAGGGTCCTCAGCACAGCGGCATCCAGGCCGCACCTCTTTCCACCAGGCAAGGAGGCTCTCCACGCAGGACGCAGGGAAGCCTGCTCGTCCCCAAGGCGCCAGTGGAGGTGTCCCTGAGCACCCTGTGAACTCCCTCTGCCTGGGGAAGTGGGCTCCACAGGGGCAGGGCGTCTACCAATCTGTTCCCAGGGATCAGGGGGTTGGTGTAGTGGTGGGGGTGGTCAGGCGGCCGTCTGCGGGCTCCGGGCGGGCCGTACCTGCACCAGTGCCGTGCACAGCCCGAAGACGCCCACAGCCAGCAAGTTCTCCTGCAGCCACACCTTCACCGTCTCATAGCACGGCTGGAGGAAGAGCGGGCGTCACGGGGGCCGGCGTCCACCCCAGGCCAGGAGGCTGGCCCTCCACCCCCAAGCCCTGGGGCCGAACCAGCGGGCAGGCTGGGCTCACCGCCTTCCACCAGGTGCCGGGGGCATGCAGCCCGCAGCTCTCACTGAACTCCAGGCAGCAGGAGTCGGGCACACGCGTGGCATTGTAGACCTCGAACCAGTCCGTGTAGTTGGAGACGCCGCAGCAGCGGAACTGCGGAGGCACGGGGTGGGGACCGTGCTCAGGGGTGCACACCGCGCCCCCTACCCCCACAGGTCCAGCCTCGCCATGTGGCCAGCCCGGCCCCCACCGGCCCCCTCACATCAGTCTGGATGATGCTCCAGGCGTTGGTGAGGCCCACGTTGCCCGAGGTGCCGTACAGGTGCAGGCCCTTCTTCAGGTCCAGCTGCGCGTACCTGTCGATCTGCAGGTACAGCGTGCTCAGGGGGCCCACCCCTGGCCAGCCCGGCCCCCCTCGCCCAGACCCCACACTGCCTGTCTTCCGTCCCTCCACCTGGAGCTACCTCCTCCCAGAGGCCCCTAGAGCACCAGGCCTCTGCCCCCGTCGTCTGCCCAGCCACCGCAGTGCACGCAGCAGACGCAGGGCCAGGCCCCGGGCAGGAGCCCACTGCACACACCGCGCCCTGCTGTGCCCTCAGGGGCTTGGACACATTCCCTAAAAAGTGCACAGGGGACATGCCAAGGAGACACAGCCGGATCAGCTCCCACGGCAAAGTAGGATGGAGGAGCAAATCACAACCCAGTCTCTGGTCTGACCCAAGAACGAGCCGCCTGGGAGGTCACTGGGGTCCGTCCCAACCGACCACCACACCACAGGGGCAGCAGGAGCCCCCCGCGCCCCTCACCAGCCTCCTGTGCAGGAGGGCCCGGTGCCCCTCCAGGCCTGCCCCCCGGGGGCTGTGCTCCAGCCCCAACCCCGGGCTCCATCCCCTCAGTCCGATGAAGTGGTCGCTGCCACCCACACGGGGCGTGGGGTTCCTGACAGCCAGCACCTGCCTGCATGCCCGCCCAGTCAAGAACCCTCGCTGGCTGGTAGGGACGGAGCCTCACTCCCAAGGCCGCATGGGCAGCGGAGGCCGTACCTTGTCACTGTAGGCGAAGAAGAGGATGGTGACCGTGGCCTCCAGCAGAAACACCAGCAGCAGCAGCACAAAGAACTGCGGGCAGCGTGGGGAGGGGGCAGGGGCCTCAGCAAACCCAGCCCCAGCCCCCCCCAAACCCTGGAGCCTTCCACCTTCCAAGAGCCAGGCCCCAACATGCTGCCAGCAGCCCCTGCCAGGTCCCCACACCTGGAGATCAGGCTCCCTACCGCCCCCGACCTTCACGCTTCGCCTAGTCTGGCCTTGACCTCAGGGCACAGACCTCAGGCCTGCACGTGCACAGGTGTGCCTGGGTCCCCGCAGGGCCCAGCAGGCAGAGCAACGGCCCAGGACAGGGTGGGAGGGTAGGGACCTCCGTTCCTCTGCCACACCCTTCAGGGAAGCCTGGGGGGGCCCGTGCCTGCTCAGGCTGGACCACAGCATGGGGACCCCCACGGGGTCACTGGTGCCCAGTAGGAGCAGAGCTGAGGCTGCAGCCATCCTACCCAGCCTTTCCTCCTGCGTCACTCCCCCAGAGAGGTGGGCATCTGGGGAAGCAGCCGGGGCAGGATGAGTGGGCGGCAGGCTGCTCACAGTGAAGCCCGTGGACAGAAAAGGGCAGACAGGGACAGACAGGGACAGGGCCACAGGCCCTGTCCTCTCCTGGGATCCCCGAAACATTTTCCCCCCAGTCTGGGTCCAGACTTGGGGCCCGCCCAGGGGAGAGCCTGGGGTCAGGGCCCCATACACACTGCAGCTTCCGCCTTGACCCAAGGGGTCTGAGCCCCCCAGCAGGGCAGAGGGGGACACAGATGGGGACCCAGCTGCACCCCCATTCACTGCTCCAAGGGGTCTGAGCCCCAAGCCCTGACAGGAGCTTCTGGACCACGCTGGACACCTGGGGGAGCTGCACAGATGGGCAACGTGTCCTCCAAGACTCTTGGGAGGCCCCATTGGGGCAA
>PVJI01007042.1:0-81548 GCA_004026765.1 Micronycteris hirsuta
TCCTCCTTACCTACCTCCACCTATCCCCTGCCTCTGGCTTTCACCACACTGTTGTCTGCATCTGTGAGTTATGCATACGTGTTCTTTGGTTAATCTCCTCAACTTATTTCATTTTGTCTGGCATCTACCCTCCCTGTGACAGCTGTCAGTCTGTTCCATGTATCCATGCCTTTGTGATGACACTATTATTTGGTAAACAAATCTGAATTTATGGAAGAATCATGCTAGTAACTTTTAGTCTCGGGTATAGAACTTTGTTGGTGCTGGTTGATAGTCATTTTATTTAGCATTTATTATTTTATGAACTTTTTATACTAGTTACTCAATTGCTAGTTTGAACCTATGTACAGAAACGAAAACATCCTATGGAGAAAAGTGAGTTTAAATTGTGAATTCTTTTAAAAAATGTTTTCAACTTGGATCCTATTATGGGCAAAAAAATTAAGAAAGGAAAAGTCAGAATTGTCCTCTCTGAGGTAGAAAGTTTGTTTAGGCTTAAAAAGATATAACATATTAATTATACCTTTTTTCATTATTACTTATTTCTTGGAACAATTTTTTTCTGGATTTAAAAAATAATACTCAGTGAGTATTTTTATTTTTGTATTATTTTCCTGATTTCAGTCTGAGATATTGACATTATAATTATCTGACATTCTGCATTTTTGTTTACCTGATTTTTAGAATGCTGCATATAGCATATTTTGCACTTATAAAATATTTGTTTCCTTAGCAATAACTTGTTGAAAAGAATAAAACTACATTTTGAAGCTTATGATTGATAAAAATTATGAAGAAAAAGACAAAAATATCACATTTTTAAAAAATATTTGAGCATCTTCATAATTACCCCAAATGAATGAGCAAATAAACTAATATAGTTTGTAAAGCTTAATGAATACTCTGATAAAAAATGCCAAGCATTGTAGTACCTTGGAACTAGATAATTCTTGCTTGTATTGTACTATATAGAAATGTGAAATAGTTTAAAAATTTTACCAGATAATATGCAAATTACACAGGTATACTTTAGAGTTTTCGCTTGTTTGAACTTGTGTCTTAGTAACGTACATTTGTTAATCAAACAGTTTCAAGGTAAACATTAAAATTTCAAATTTCTTTAAAGAAATTATTAAGAGTAACATTTAATTCATACTTTATTAAGTAGTAAAGAAAGGCAAAATTTGGAAAAATGTTGTTAGGCATTGTGGCAATGGGGTAAAAATAAATAGTGTCAAAATAAGAATGTATTATAATTGTAATTAAAAAGCTAAGGGATATTTCTCTTTTAATAAGTTCTCTGAAATTTTAACTATTTAATGTGCTTTTTATAAATGCAAGTTCTGTACATTGAAGTTTCTAAAAGATAAAGATCATTTAAATAAATACTTTGTATATGAATCAGAAGACTCAATATTTTCAGGCTATTAACTTTGCTGAAATTAATCTACAGATTCGATAGATTTCCATTCCATTCAAAACACCAGCAAGATTTTTCCATGTAGAAAAAGGTGGTTCTTAAATACATATGGAAATATAAAAGACCTAGAATACCCACAATAATTTTGTAAAAGAACACAGTTGAGGTTACACTATCTGGCTTTAAGAAAATATAAAGCTACAGATATCAAAACAGTGCAGGATTGGCAGAATTATGTATCAATCAAATAGAATAACATCCAAAAATAGACTCACATATAAACACTTAATATTGGACAGTTATAAGGATGATTCAAAGGAAGAAGTAGATCCTTTTCAACAAATGATGCTGAAACAATTAAATATTTTTGTGAGAAAATAATGAACCTTAACACCTAGCTCACATCAAATATAAAATTTTACTCAGACCTGGCTGGTGTGGCTTAGTGGATTGAATGCTGGCCTGTGAATCAAAGGGTTGCCAGTTCGATTTCCAGTCAGGGCATGTCCCTAGGTTGCAGGCCAGGTCCCCTTGTAGGGGCCCCATAAGAGGCAACTACACACTGATGTTTCTCTCACTCTCTCACTCCCTTCCCCCTCTCTAAAAATAAATAAATAAAATCCTTAAAGAAAATCCATTCAACGTGTGTGATAGACTTAAATGTAAAACCCAAAACTATAAATCTTCTAATAAGTAAAAATAGAAATCATTAGATCCTGTGCTAGGCTAAGATTTCTTAGATAAGATACAAAAACTACCAGCATTAGATAAATATTAATAAACTATATCAAAATTAAAACTTCTGCTTTTTATATATAGAAATTTAAGAGGCAAGCCACAGATTGGGAGAACATATATTTAAAGGCTTGTATCTGGAATGTAAAATTAACTCTTCACTCCACTTAAAAGAACATATACAAATTACCAAAAGCACATAAAAATGCTCATTATTATTAGTCACGAGGGAAATGCAAATTCAAAGTACAATATAATGCAAAAAAATATATCTAATAAAACCACGTCATGATATGATTTGGATTATTCCAGTTAAGCAAGGATGGCTTATCATTAGAAAATGCCCAAATATATCAGGAAAATCTCTGTAAATAAAGAAAAACAATCATTAATTTCTATGTGGTAAAAACAAAACAAGAAATGAATGATAAAACTAAGAAATTCTTTAACTTAATAAAGGCTAGCTAAAAAAATTTTTAGCAAACACATTTAACCAAAAAAAAAAAAAAAAACCCAAAACAACAAAAAAATAATTTCGAGGCTTTATTTCTTTTAAAATAAAAAGCCAGATGAGTTTGATGAATACATTTCAGATAAGGAGGTAGATGAGATTTCTCACCATTGATAAGACTGGGAGCTACTTCAGGATGTTCATTATCTTTGCTTTTGGTCAGCATGATGGCATTTAAGTCCCTACCAATGCAATTGAGGAAGAAAAGTGATAACAATTATGAAGAAAAAGACAAAAAAAATCATGTTTTGAAAAATATTTGAGCATCTTCATAATTACCCCAGAAGAACAAGCAAATAAGCTGACACAGTTTGTAAAGCTTAATTAGTAGTCTGATAAAAAATCATTTCCAGCCCTGGCTGGTGTAGCTCAGTGGATTGAGCGCGGGCTGGGAACCAGAGGGTCCCGGTTGGATTCCCAGTCAGGGCACATGCCTGGGTTGCGGGCCAGGTCCCCAGTGAGGGCCATGTGAGAGGCAACCATACATTGCTTTTCTCTCCCTCTCTGGGCAATGAATCCCTTGCATTCAAGAAAGAAATTTCAGAGGAAGATGGAAAGCTGTTAAAGAAGACAGGGGAGGGATTCCTCTTGTGTCAGGCTTGGTTTCTTCTGAAGGATTACTGAAGAAAGTCTAGATTGATCCCTGTTTTTAAAGAGGATTTTAAAGACGCGAGGATTAACAAGGAATTGGGTGCTGTCTTAAGGTAAATGTGGCAAAGCAATTGTCTATCTCCTGTAATTAATGAAATAAGCAACACAGATCTGAGACATCATTGGGGAGGGCGCCGTAATCACTCGCAGTGGGTTCTATGTGGCAGTTTACAATTGCAGTATGACCTTGAGTGATGCCGTGTTATTTATTAACTTTGCAGCTGACTTTGTCTGTGTCTGCTGTCCCATGCTGATTAATGAATGGCAGTACTGCTTTTTGCTTTTTCAGTTAGAGCCGACTCTCACTCTTCAGTCCTGGATAGTTTTTGATTCTTTCACAACTAAAGTCCTTAGCAAGATAGCCAGATAGACCTCCTTACAAACTCAATTTTTCTCAATTCCACCAAAAACTAGTAAAAATAAAACTTAGGAAGTAAAAATATATTAAATATCAAAAAATGGAGAATACACAAAGCTGTTAAACTACACGTAATGACATAAAGCATTTAAATAAATTAAATTTAAAATATCTTAGTCTTAGGAAAACTCAATATTACAAACATATCAGTCCTATTGCACCCCCACAAAATTAATCTTCATATTAAAGGCAATTCAAATCAAGGTTTTTAGGGGGAACTTGAGAAGATTAGCTTTAAAATTCATGTAACAAGTTATCTATAAGTATCTAAGGTAATTTTTTTTCAAGTAAACATAAAAGTATATTGAGAAGAAGTACCCTGAAGGGTATAAAACCTCTGATGAAGTCATGGCAATAAAATATGATACAGAAAGATGAAGGAGCAAACAGTCATGAAACAGCATAAAGAGCCCAATACAGCCTTATCCATCCATGGAAACTTGGTAAATGAAAGAGATGGCCTTACAAATCACTAGGGAAAAGATGGGTTATTTTATAACAGTTGCAGAGGAAAATGGCTTACTGTGTAGAAATAAGTAAAACTGGATCCCTACCTCATAGCGTATGCAAATAAAAGTTCCAAGTCAATCAAATACTTAGACATAACAATAAGACTACAAACTTAACAGAAAATAATGTAAAATTTCCTTGTCTCCTTAAAAAAAGAATTTACTTTTCAGTGGGGTGAAGAGTAAGAATTGCTTTATCAAGATTAAGGATTGTTCTTCATAAATCACAAACTAAACTTCCCTGTATAGTTAGTTTGTGGTTTATCATAAAATAAACTCCAATGAAATACTAGTTAGCAATGGAATTATTTATATTTCTAATCAACAAATCTCTGTGATATATTTGCACATTCTAAATCTCTGTGATATATTTGCACATTATATTTTTCTCCATCAATAGAAATATGCTTCTGTTACAGATAGGTCACACAAATCATTTTGTATCTGCCTGCTGTTGAAAAAGTGTAAGCCTTATAAATAAAAGATAGATGTTTATCCAAAATAATGACACAGAAAACATCACAGAATAATTAAAGAGTATAATTTGAGCTATCAACAGACGAAAACTTTTCTGCCATTTTAAGATTCAGTTGATAAACTGAAAGGAGTAAAGAAGTACTCTTGCTGGCAGTGAACAAGAATTCCTAGCTGTTATTTTGACTGATATCACTTTTATAAATTACAGACTCCCATAGTTGTATTTTCTATTTTCTTCCATTCTTAAAAGCTAGTGACCCCTTCATTACTGAAAAATACTGGAAAGCAATTAAATATAGAAATTATAAGATGACTATCAGTAGAGAAGTATGAGAGCTTGACCTCAACCAGCCTTGTGGAAAAATAATGTGTCTTTTCATTAATTTCTGTTTCATAGAAGACAATGATTATGATTATTTCATAGAAGAAAAAAATCAAACGTTTATACATTTTGCAACTTTCACCCTTACTGGCAAGGATGTTTTTATCTTTTGTCATGCTGTTCTAAGCTTAAAGCCTCCTATTTCTTTCAGCAGAAATACTTGACAGCTGATATTTTCTTTTTACTTCTACTTCAACTGCTAATTGCATATTTACAATCCTTCAATCAAGGAAAAGAGAAACACATTAGAAAAATTTTCTGTCAACAGAGGTATGTACTATAATGAAACATCTACTCATTAAGTATAGAAAACTTTGTGGCATCAATAATAAGTGTTATAAAGGGCACCAAGGTATTATTAATTCTGAAGGAATGCAGGACTATAAAAACAATAAGTCATTTTGACAGTTCCTGTGAAGACTATTACCAAATGTTATGTTTACTTGACTAGCTCAATTTATAAAACAAGACCTACCAAAAAAAATCTACAGTTTAATCATTTGAGATGTGCTATTATAAACAACTACTAATGGACTGAAGCTTTGCCTCTCTTCTTAATGATTGAATTGTGACTGCATTTTTAGAAATTAGGGTAATTACTAATGTGAGCAGTTTTGTGCATTTTAAGAGAATCTTAAACCAATGAAATAAAACTGTAGAACAGATTTAATGAGAACATAAATGTTTCTTTTTAAGTCAAATTAAGCTAAAGATGCAAGCCTCTTTAAATATAGTATATGATTATCTTTTCAGGGAGAATTCACAAGGTATTTGTTTATCAGGCAAATTAAGGAGCAATAATGGATTTAAATCCCCAAGCATAATCATTGATTACATTTCTTTGTAGATCTCATGAAAATTCAATTCAGAATCTTAGGAAATAGTATTTTGTGTTTGATTGGATTTTATTTAGTTAAAAGGAAAAATAGTTGAAGGATTAGCTCACATACAGATCACCTAAGAGATTAGATGACAGATTGGGCTATAGTTTAGGGAGAGATACTGTTTTTTTAATTTTTTTGGTTTTTATTAACTTACATGGAAAGTAGATTTCAGTAACATAATTAAATTTTTAAAAAATTAAGTTACTCATTCTTGCATTCTTTATACAAATAACATGTTGAAATCTTCTTTTCTATGTATGGGTTTTTATAGGCAGTAAAGAACAAATATTGCACTGAAAAATATATACTTGATTTATGGTCCTATCAATTGACTTATAAAACATTTCATGAAATTTAGATGCATGTGTTCATTCATAGATGTGTGTGGACATGTATGGGTCTATGTGTATAAACAGTTTATGTATGTAAGCATGTGTTTCTGAATGGTGTATGTATGAATTCATGTGAAAATGTGTTTGAGAGTGTAAGTGTTATACATATGTGTTTATATGTATGGGTATGCACACATGTGTAGGTAAGTCGGACACAATTTTTAAGTAAAGACAACTTCAGCAAAGTAATTAAGAAAAGATAAAATACATCTTTTGATGATTTTTCATATGTGATCCTATCAGGCTCCTACTTTAAGAGGATATCAATAGCCCATTAAAAAGGAAAAGAGGCACAAGGAAACTTCTGAAGGTGATGGATATTGCCTTGATTGTGGTGATGGTTTAACAGGTGTGTGCATACGTCCAAACTCATCAAATCGTACACATTAAATATGTGTAGTTGTATGAGAAGCTGTTGAAAATATAACCAATCAGAAAAGGTGTTATGGGAGAGAGCAGGATTCTGGAAAGGTAATAAAGATGTTGATATCATAGTATTTTTATCTTCATGAATTTATACATATGCCACCAACATACACATACACCACACAAACACACTCACATACAAATACATTTAAAAAACAATGAAAAGCAAAGTGAAAATTCTTGGATAATATTTTACATTAAGCTAAGTGACCAGGAATCCCCAATAATCCAGACTATAAAGAGTAGAATAAAACCATTAACTGTCATAAGTCCCACTTGGTATAGCTTCTGTGCAGAAAAGGGCAGAAAGGGAACGTGGAGAATCTGATAGGTCAGTAAGAAACAATAACTAGTCACTGGAATATTCAGCAGGCCCATTAGAGAATGATGGAACTGGAAGGAGTTTACCCATTGGGTAAGTATAAGGAGTTTGCAGTGAGATCTGAAGAGGTTTGAAGAGCCAAGCCAACATGAACTCTAGGAACAGAGAAGTGATGCTCCTTTGTAGGTCAAAGACACAAACAGAGGAGAAACAGTTGTGAGTAGAGTCAAAATTAAAAAGGATGGAGGAAAATGGATACAAAATGAAAAGCTCTGATAAAAACAGGGAAAGGAAATAGAGGTAGGAAAACTCAGAAAGCAAACAGCATATTTTTTCTAACATTACAATGAAAAATAAATCAGGGAACTTAGAAAAGTCAAAAATGCTAACTGGAGAACAGATAAATCTCCCACGCAGAACAATTTCAAGTGTTTTGAGTACATGTTCTACTCTGAAGGAAGTAGAGCCTAACTGTTGGCTCAGTATGGCAACTTCTTTCTAAAAATTTTGTGTGGAGCCCAGCTGGTGTAACTCAGTGGACTGAGCACGGGCTGGAAACCAGAGGGTCCCAGTTCAATTCCCAGTCGGGGCACATGCCTGGGTTGTGGGCCAGGTCCCCAATGAGGGCCATGTGAGAGGCAACCATACATTGCTCTTTCTCCCTCCCTTGTCCTCTCTCTGAAAATAAAATAAATAAAATCTTTAAATAAAATAAAATAAAAATTTTGTGTGGAAAGGACAGAAACAGAGTATATTTAAGTGGAGCAATTCGATAAACACTATCTCTGCCAGGTGATCGAGGTCAGCATCATCAATAATAAGTCATGATGACATATTGTACCTTGGTGTGATGTGATGAGAACGGCACTTTGCCTCTATGATTTTCTTCTCAAATTCCATTAAATAGTCTAAACGTGAGAAAGACACAAGAAAAATTGCAATTGATAGGCATTTTACAAAATACCAGACTAGGATACCTCAAAACTGTCAAGGTCATCAGAAACAAAACAAAAACAAAATTCTAAGAAACTGTTACGACCAAAAGAAGGTTAACGTGACATGATAACTAAATGTAATGCAGTATTCTGGATAGTATTTTAGAACAGTAAAATAACATTAGGTTATAAAAAGAGAGAGAGGGAGAGGGCCAACCCAAGGGCCAACTATTTCCAACAGTTTTTCCATACAAATGGCCACTCTTGCCTCGTGCTTCAAACTTTCTTAAAATCTCTCGAACAAGCAGCATCTGGCCACTGCTTACCCCATACTTCCAAGTGGTCCCAGGTGTGGCACTAGGAGCAGCTGGCTTTGGTTCCCAGCTTGGCCTTTCCTGGGCACCTCCAAGCCCTGCAGAAGTAGCAGCCATCTTCAGATTGCTCTGTAGTTCCTGACAGCTGATTCCCAGGCAGAGTACAGGTGGTGGCTGACTTATACTTCCCAGGAGGTCCCAGAGCCTGCGTATCCAGTGGATAGCTGCAGACCACCCGAGATTACCACTCTACCATCCCACCATGAGCTATGCACTATCAACAGGTACCAATGCTCAACTGAAGCAAGTCCTGGTCCACAAGGTTGGCCCCTGCAGGACAGCTCCTCCCCTGTAGTCAGAACTGGTCCTTACAGCCAATTGGCCTGGGGGTGTCAATCCCTCCCAGTGATGCTAACAGCAATCAAGGCTTAACTACAGTAGGACAGTGCACAAAGCCCTCACAGGAGGTGCACTTGGAGCACTCAGCTCTGGTGACTAGAGAGGCTTCACTACTGGTCCTACAGAACCACCACCACCAAGTCCAGGAGACTTTAGTGACTCTACCTAATACATAGAAACAAGCACAGGGAAGAATACAAATGAGACAAAGAAACATGTCCCAAATGCAAAAAATAGGAGAATCCTCCAGAAAAATGAGTAAATGAAACACAGGCATGCAAACTACCAGATACAGACTTCAAAACTAGAATTATTAGGATATACAAGAAACTTAGAACTTCAATAGCATATAAAAAGTACATGGAAACCATAAAAAAGAACCAGTCAGAAATGAAGTATACACAAACTGAAATGAATAATAAATTACAGAGAATCAACAATAAAGTAGATGAAACAGAGAATTAAATCAGCAATTTGGAATATAAAGAAGCAGAAAATGACTTCTGGCCAAGATGGCGGCATAGGTAGATACACTGTGCCTCCTTGTACAACCAAAAGAAGGACAACAACAAATTTAAAAATAAAAAAAACAACCAGAACTATCAGAAAATCGAACTGTATGGAAGTCCAACAACCAAGGAGTTAAAGAAGAAACATTTATACAGACCAGTAGGAGGAGTGGAGACAAGCAGCTGGGGTGGAGAGGACTCCTGGCAAGGTGGCAGCTGGAGGACCAGGGTGGAGGCAGCTGGCAGAGAGGGTGGTCCCATATTTGCATGCAGATAAACCAGGAGGAACAACTGGGAAGTGAGACAGACCGCACAACTAGGGTTCCAGCACAGGGAAATAAAGCCTCTAAACCTCTTACTGAAAAAACCTGTGGGGGTTGTAGCAGCTGGATAAACTCCCAGCCCCACAGGAAAGTTCATTGGAGAGACCCACAGGGTCCTAGAATGTATACAAAACCACCTACCTGGAAATCAGTACCACACAGGCCCAATTTGCTTGTGGGTAGCGGAGGAACTGACTGCAAGCTGGCCAAGAGCTGAGTAAGTGGCATTGTTCCCTCAGACGCCTCTCCTACATACAGCACCATAGGGCAACAACTTGGGTGGCCCCATCCTGGTGAATACCTAAGGCTCCATCCCTTACTAAAGAGGATAGGAAGAGCAAGAAATTGAAAATTTACTTGAAAAAACAATGAAGGGGAACTTCCCCAGTCTAGCAAAGGAAATAGACTTCCAGGAAGTCCAGGAAGCTCAGAGAGTCCCAAAGAAGTTGGACCAAAGGAAGCACACACCAAGGAACATCATAATTACATTAGCCAAGGTTAAAGATAAGGAGAGAATCTTAAAAGCAGGAAGAGAAAAGGAGACAGTTACCTACAAAGGACTTCCCATGAGACTACCAGCTGATTTCTCAAAAGAAACCTTACAGGCAAGAAGGGGCTTGAAAGAAGTATTCCAAGTCACAAAAGGCAAGGACCTACATCCAAGATTACTCTATTCAGAAAAGCTATTATTTAGAATGGAAGGGCAGATAAAGTGCTTCCCAAGTAAGGTCAAGTTAAAGGAGTTCATCATTACCAAAGCCTCGTTATATGAAATGTTAAAGGGACTTATCTAAGAAAAAGAAGATGATCAAAAATATGAACAGTAAAATGACAACAAACCCACAACTATCAACAACTGAAACTAAAAAAAGCAAAAACAAAAACAAACTAAGCAAACAACTACAAGAGGAACATAATCACAGAAATGGAGATCACATGGAGGGTTATCAGCATGGTAGGGGACGGGGGAGGATGGGGGCCAAGGTGCAGGAAATAAGAAGCATAAATGGCAAAAAATAGACAGGGGGAGGTTAAGAATAGTATAGAAAATGGAGAAGCCAAACAACTTATATATATGACCCATGGACACGAACTAGGGGAGAAATGCAGATGGGAGAGGTGGTGCAGGGTTGAGGGGAATAAAGTGGGGGGAAATGGGATAATTGTAAATAGCATGATCAATAAAATATATTTAAAAGAAAAAAAAAAGAAACAGAAAACATCCACTCAGAAGAGCAAAATGAAAAAGAATACAGAAAGAAAAAATGAAGACAGGGTAAGGAGCCTCTAGAACAACTTTAAGCATACTGACTTTCACATTATGGGGGTGCCAGAAGGAGAACAGTGAGTACAAGAAATTGGAAACCTACTTGAGAAAATGACAGAAATCTCCCATAACCTGGTGAAGGAAATAGACACACAAGTCCAGCAAGCACAGAGAGTCCCAAATAAATTGAACCCAAAGAGGCCTACAGAAAGACATCATAATTAAAATGCCAAAAGTTAAAGATAAAGAGAGAGTTTTAAAAGCAGCAAGAGAAAAGTAGTTAATTACCTACAAGAGAGCTTCCATTAGCCAGGGATGTCAAACTCATGTTCACCGGGAACCACATCAGCCTCGTGGTTGCCTTCAAAGGGCCAAATGTAGAGCTCCTTGCCCCTAGTTAAGGAGTAGTTATATTTATGCAGCCCTAAAATTACATTTGGCCCTCTGAAGGCAACCGCGAGGCTGATGTGGCCCCTGGTGAAAATGAGTTTGACACCCCTGCGTTAGACTGTCTGATTTCTCAGTAGAACGTTGCAGGCCAGAAGGGATTGACAAGAAATATTCAAAATGATGAAAAGCAGTGACTTACAACCAAGATTACTGTATCCAGCAAAGCTATAATTTAGAATGGAAGAACAGATAAAGAGCTTCCCAGACAAGAAAAAAAACAAAAGAGTTCATCACCACCAAACCAGTATTACAAGAAATGTTAAAGGGCCTTCTTTAAAAAGAAGCAGGAAAAAAGAGATTAAATATATAAATAATAAATGACCATAAAAAATAAAACCTTATCCTTTGTGATAGCAGGGGTGGACTATAAAATTTCACTTTTATGTAAAATTTAAAGAATAATATAAAGAAACCAACAAAATGAAAACAGACTCATAGATACAGAGAACAGACTGTTAGTTGGCAAAGGGGGAGTGTAGGGGGGCAGGGGGACAAAGAGGAAGGTGTTGAGAAGTACAGACTGGTAGTTACAAAACAGAAATGGGGATGTAAAGTACAGCATAGGAAATGTAGTCAATAATACTGTAATAACTATGCCTTGTGCCTGTTGGGTACTGGAAATATCAGGGGGAACATTTTGTAAAGTATATAATTGTCTAACCACTATGCTGTATACCTAAAACTAATACAAAGTAATATTAAGTATAAACTGTAATTTAAAAAATTTAAATTTTTTAAAAGGGAGAGATCTGAATAAGGTATGGACTTTAGTTCAAAATAATGTATAAATATTATTTTACTTATTATTATAATGGTACTATACTAATGTCAAATGTTCGTAATAGGAGGGGAATTCTCATATTTTCATAAGCTTTCTATAAACTAAATAGGTTCTAAAACAAAGTATTTATGTTTATAAAAAGTTCACTGAGTCAAATCTCACTTGAAAAGTTCACAAAAACTAAATTCAAATATCTGTAAGGCTGAGCTATAAAACATACCCTGACAATTTTGAAAAAAAGATAGAAATCATGCAATGTCTACTCTCAGTTCAGAGTGGAATAAAGCTAAAAATCAATAACAGATGCACAGCTGGAAAATCCCAGAATATTTAGAGATTATACAACACCCTTCTAAAAAAAATGAGTCAGAAAAACTCAACAGAAATTAAAAACTCTTTTGAATTAAATGAAAATGAAACAACCCTTACCAAAATCTGTACGATACAGTGAAAGTAGTGCTTAAAGGGAGATTTATGGCATTAATTGTACATTATCAGAAAGAAGAAAAATTTAAAATTAATAGTCTTAGCTGCTACTTTAGGAAACTAGAAAAAAAAAGAGTAAATTGAATCTAAAATAATCAGAACAAAAGAAATAAAACTCAGCGAAGCTTTTCATCTAGAAGCACTGTCTTCCAGTAATTCTCCAAAATGACTAACACACAGGGAAAGAGATGTGGCACCCATCTACACATGTTCTCTAGGCCTTCTAGAAAACATGGAGTTGTTACTCGGGCCACATGCATGAGATTGTTCAAGAAAGGTTATATTGTAGAAAGCAAGGGAATGGGCAAAAAGAATGCCTCACGAATGTTCCCATGGAAAATCAGAGGAGCCTATTCTGCAATGTCACCCAGCTCGCAGTGAGCATTGTTGTGAACGAGTTATGTGCAAGATTCTTGACAAGAGAATTAATGTACATATTGAGCATATTAACAACACCAGGAGCCAAGATAGCTTCCTGAAACATGTGAAGGAAAATGAAGGAAGCTAAAGAGAAAGGTACCTGGGTTCAGCTGAAGCGTCAGCCTGCTCCACCCAGAGAAGCACACTTTGTGAGAACCAATGGAAAGGAGACCGAACTGCTGAAACACATTGCCTATGAATTCATGGCATGACAAGTGTAAAAAAAAAAGACCTCTGTATTGTTTAAAAAAAAAAGAATTAGAACAAAACTCAATGAAATTTAAAACACAAAAATCAATAGAAAATTAATGAAACAAAAGCTGGTTCTTTGAAAAGATCAATAAAATTGATAAGCCAGGTTACTTTAGAAAACAAGAGAGAGAACAGAAATTATCAACATCAGAAATAAAAGAGGGAACATCACTTCAGTATAAAAATTATAAGTATACTAAAAGAATACCATGAATACCTCTATACCCATGAATTTGATAACCTATAAAAAAATGGACCAATTCCAGGAAAGACACAGCTTATCAAACTCACACAAGAAATAGACGATCGGGCCCTGGCTGGTGTAGCTCAGTGGATTGAGCGCGGGCTGGGAACCAGAGGGTTCCGGTTCGATTCCCTGTCAGGGCACATGCCTGGGTTGGGGGCTGGGTCCCCAGTGAGGGCCATGTGAGAGGCAACCATACATTGCTGTTTCTCTCCCTCTCTGTCTTCCTCCCTTCCCCTCTCTCTAAAATAAAATAAAAAAAAAAAATAGATGATCGGAACAAGCCTATAACTACAGGCATATCTTGTTTTATTCCACTATATTTTACTGTGCTTCCCAGATACTGCATTTTCTAGAAATTGTAGATTTGTGGCAACCCTGCGTGGAGAGATTCTATTGCCAAATTTTTTTCAATAGCATTTTCTCCCTTTGTGTCTCTATGTCACATTTTGGTGAATCTCACAATGTATCAAACTTTTTCATTATTATTTTATTTGTTATAATCATCTGTGATCAGTAATCTTTAATATTACTAGTGTGAGACCCTCCACCAACAGAAAAGATTATAACTCACTAAAAGTTCAGATGATGGTTAGCAATTATTAGCAATAAAGTATTTTTGATTAAAGTATGTAAATTGTTATTTAGACAAAATGTTATTGCACACTTAATAGGCTACAGTATAGTGTAAACACAACTTTTATATGCATTGGGAAACCCCAAAATTCATGTGACTGTTCTATTGCAATATTTGCTTCATTACGATGGTCTAGAACTGAACTCACATCTCCAAGGTATGTCTGTATTAAAGAAATTGAATCAGGAATTATAAACCTTCCAAAAAAGAAAAAGAAAAACTCCACATTCAAGTGGGTTCACTGGTAAACCAATTTTCTATTCTGTTTCAGAAGATAGAAACAGAAGTAATCCTTTGGCCCTGGCTGGTGTGGCTCAGTGGACGGTGCATCAGCCTGTAAACCAAAGGGTCACCAGTTTGATTCCCAGTCAGGGCACATGTCAGGTCCCCAGTAGGGGACATGGGAGAGGCAACCACACATAGATGTTTCTCCCCTCCTATTTCTCCGTCCCATCCCCTCTTTCTAAATATAGATAAATAAAATATTTTTAAAAAAGAAGTAATGCTTTGTAAGTCATTCTATGAGACCAGCATTACTCTAAAACCAAAACCAGAAAAAGAACAATCAGTAAAAGAAAACTTTAGACCTCTGTCTTTCATGGACATAAATGCTAAAACCTTCAATAAAATATTAGTAAATCGAACCCAACGTTGTATAAAAAGAAGTATATGCCACAACCAAGCAGTATGTATGCTAGGCAGGCAAGGCTGGTTTTATGTTCAAAAATCAACTAATGTACTCTGTTACATCAATAGGCCAAAAAAAGAGAGAAAAAATACACGATTTTATCAATAGTTGCAGAAAAAAATATTTGACAAAATCCAATAACAATGATAAAAACTCAGTAAACTAAAAATAGAGAATTTCCTCAACTTGAAAATAGATAGCTACAAAAAAAAAAAAAAAAAAACACATGTAGCTGACATTAGACTTAATGGTAAGAAACTCAAAATTTTCCCATTATGATCAGGAACAAGGCAAGGATGATTCCTTTTATCACTGCTTTTCAACATAATACAGGAAGTACTGGCCAAATGCAATAAAAGAAGAAGAAATAAAAGATAAAATCATTAAGAAAGAAAAATAAAACCATCTTTGTTTGCAGATGACTTCATCATCTGTGTAGAAAATTTAAGACTCAACAACAACAAAAACAAACACCTCATGGAAATAGTAGGAGGGGCATAAGAAATAAGGTTAAAATACAAAATCAATTGCTTTTTGATATATCAGCAGCGAACAAGCGGAGTTAGAAATTAAAAACACAATACCACTCACATTAATGTCCTCAAAATGCATTATCTATATAACAAAATATGTACAGGATCTACATGAGGAAAACTAAAAGATTCTGATGAAAGAAATCAAGAACTAAATAAATATATAGTCTGTGTTCATGAATAGAAAGACTCACTATTGTCAAGATGACGGTTCTTTCCTACTTGGTCTGTAAATTCATTCCATCCCCATCAAAGTCCCAGCAAGTTATTTTGTAGATACTGACAAACTAATTCTAAAGTTTAAACAGAAGGCGAAAGACCCAGAATAGCCAGCCCAACACGAAGGGGCACTGACCCTCCCCAACTTCCAGGTTTACTAAAGCTGCAGTAATCATGACAGCGCTGGCAGGGAACAAACAGATCAATGGAATAGAACAGAGAACCTCCAAATAGACTGCTATAACTGTAGTAAATTAATATTTCACAAGGAGCAGAAGCAGTACAATAGAGCGAAGATAATCTTTTCAACAAGTGCTGCTGGAACAATTGGATTTAAACATGGGAAGCCTTTTTTTCTGCAGCTGTGGATTCTCATTTGTCTCCAGCTCAAAATAACTACTATGCCAAAGTGGTATATTTGGGGTTGGCATATTCTGGTCCCCTACAAGACATAAAAAGGTTGAGGAAAAAGTGAAAAATATTGGAATTAGGCCAAAATAATCTAACTGAATAATAGATAATAGAAAACATTGAAAAGATCAACAAATATTATATGTTAAAATTTAAGTGAGCCTTCCTGAAATTAAAAAAGAAGTGAAAGAATATAACACATATATGACCTTATTGAGTCAGCACGAACAGTACCAAGGCAGGTTCTAGTAAAATTACCAGATTTTAAAAGCAAACAAACAAACAAAGAAAACTTTGGGCAAGTAAGCAGAAAGAGCAAGGTACTGATTAAGAAAATTATATTATCATCAGCCTGTTCAATGGCAATACTTTATACCAGAAGGAAATGGAATTAAACACTTAAAATACTGAATAAAAAAAAATGAGCCAAGGATTTTTTTAATCCTCAATATTTAAATTTTCAACCCAGAAAATTTGAACTTCTACCAACATGCAGGAAAGTCGTCAATAATAATGCCCTTAAGATTGTTTCCTGAAAAATTAACTAGAGAAAAAGCTTTAGAAACCAAAATGAGTAGAGACACGGATACAAGGATTAACAGTGAACATTAACTACATAACTGTTGGTAAATTTAAGGATAAATGAGGATTTAAATAAGGTGTAATGTGTAATTGCTCCATGATCTTCAAACTAGTATATATTATATAAGCATAAAACGGGGAGAGATGGGGAGCTCTGTTTTCAGACCATTTTCATGTAATGGATCACTTGTTTTTCTGTGTTGTGATTTAATGTGGAATAAAACATGAGTAATTATCATACCCTGTATCCTTCAGAACCAATTTTTTGTATAGAAGAAAGGTAGAAAATGTAGTAAAAGATGTTATGGAACCAACCTGAAGGAGAATCTGATGATTGATATAACATGTCAAATAAAGAGATGATCAAGCCTAAACTTTGTTAAAACCTAGGACACCTTGAACCTTGGAACTGGGAAGTGGGAGCTGACAGGAAAGCTCCAAGTACATGTCACATGTCCTGGTCAAAGGACCAGGAAGGAGGCCCCTACAGAACAGCGCATGAGGGTAGATCGCCATCTCTTTCATTCTTGTTTTACAAAACCAACCTTGCTTCAGGCAAGCCCCTGTCCTGAGGCTGTAAGCCTTTGGTGTCGGCAGTGGAATTGACAGCCTTGCAGGCACTTAAATCTCAGAGAAAAAAAAATCTTTCATTTTGAATAGAATAACTAGGAAGGGGGCCTCCTGTGCACCAAACTCAGAATTTTTTCTCTTTCCTATATTGCTTTGCCCCAAACGTATCTAATAGTGAAATGTGTGATGGTACAGGAAGGCTAAAACCTATCGATCTCGCCAGAAAACCAGGAAAAGAGACCGGTCATGGCCAGAGACTCTGGGGGAATTCAGGCGTAGAGAGAAGTGGAGAAAGGTGTCACTTACGTTTGTGTGTGAAATCTGACATCCTCCCCAAGCTGTACATGTGAAGATCTAACCCAAACCCACATAGCAAAGGTGTGGAGAACAAAACTAAGGTATATACCATAGCCCAGGTTCCACACTGACCCTCGGGTTGCATACCCAACAGCACTTCAAAGACTGAAAAAAATTATAGTGACATTAGAACCACAGCCCACAGAAGGTGACTTCTGGTCCAAAACAATCTGGAATGATTGCACATAAACCAAAGAAAGCTAACATTCCCCAAAGGATTTTAGCAGAACTTAGAATCCCAAAATATAATATTGAAAATGCCCAGGATAAAATCCAAAATTACTCAGCATACATAGAACAAGTAAAAGCTAAACAACTCTAAAGGGAAAAGGTAATCAACAGATGTCTAAACGGAAATGACTCAGATATTGGACTTCCCATACAAACACTTTAATGTATTATAGGCATTTTTTCCATGTTCCATGCAGTAAGGGTGAGCACTGATCAGGTCCAAAACACATCTAGGTCATACTCTATGAATGAGGCCCAAGGCAGCCTCAGCATCTGCTTGTTGTGAAAGAGCGGCATGGACAAACTGGCAAAGTAGGCAGCTCCAAAAGCCTATCCCTCACGCAAACAGGAAAATAAACAAAACTGTCAAAATCAAATATAACTCTGGGAAGCAGGAAAAAATTTATAGCAACTAAGTGATTGCTGAATCAAAAAAAAAGGTGACAAAACTTTTGTCACCTTTTGTCAAGGGTAGAACATTTTTCTGACGTTTTTATTTGTCCTTGCCTCGTTCCCTCCCCAGCTCAGTGATAGTCTTGAAGACAGCTGGCCCCTGGTTCCAGAGAGAGCAGAGCAGACTTTAATTGCGAAGAACTGTGTTTTTGTGTCCTAACCTGTTTGGAGATTGTGTGAAGGGTGGATACAAGGACTTGTCTTTGTATCACTTAGCCGAAAACTTACCCAAGGCAGAAAAGCAGTGGGCATTCTCTAAAACATTGTTACATAAGGAAACAACCTACAGGCAAAAGACTGCGGTTGAGCCCTGGCTGGTGTGGCTCAGTGGATTGAGCACGGGCTGAGAACCAAAGGATCCCGGTTCGATTCCCAGTCAGGGCACATGCCTGGGTTGCAGGCCAGGTCCTCAGTGAGGGCCATGTGAGAGGCAACCATACATTGCTGTTTCTCTCCCTCTCTTTCTCCCTCCTTTCCTCTCTCTCTAAAAATGAATAAATAAAATCTTAAAAAAAAAAAAAAGACTGCGGTTGAGGCATATAAGAGATCGAAAGTCTGGGAGGAAAAACTGGGAAGAAAGTTTTTTCTGGAGAACAAGGGCATTTAAAAATACCTATGTATATAGCCCTGGCTGGTGTAGCTCAGTGGATTGAGCGCGGGCTGGGAACCAGAGGGTCCCAGTTCGATTCCAGTCAGGGCACATGCCTGGGTTGCGGGCCGGGTCCCCAGTGAGGGCCATGTGAGAGGCAACCGTACATTGCTGTTTCTCTCCCTCTCTGTCTCCCTCCCTTCCCCTCTCTCTAAAATAGATAAATAAAATCTTTAAAAAAAAATACCTATGTATACTGGGGAATTTAGTAAAAGGTGAAAGACTTACACAATCTGAAGAGAAACCAGAGTATATATATATATATTTATACTGGGGAATTTAGAAAGCTACATATATGACCATACATACTCTGGAAAAGACTTTCAGCTTTTATTCCTTTTGTTAAAAATTTAATTTATTTTGTTTTATTTTATTTTTTTTTACTAAAATAGAGTAAAAATAGCCTCTTCAACAAATGGTGTTGTGAGATCTGGACAGCTACATGCAAAAATATGAAACTCGATCACCAACTCACACCATACACAAAAATAAATTCAAGGTGGGTAACAGACTAAAATATAAGTCATGACACCATAGAGGAGAACATAGGCAGGAAAATCTCAGATATTCCAAGCAGCAATATTTTCACCGATGTATCTCCTAGAGCTAGGGACATAAAGGAAAGAATAAACAAATGAGGTCTCATGAAAATAAAGAGCTACTACGCAGCTAAAGAAAACAGCATTAAAATGAAAAGAAAACCAACTGTATGGGAGAACATCGTTGCCAATGATACCTCGGACAAGGGTATGACCTCCAAAATATATAAAGAATTTACACAACTCTACTCCAGGAAGACAAACAACCCAATTAAAACATGGGCAAAGGACTTGATCAGCTTTTACTTCTGAAATGATCTCTAGATTCAGTGCAGGCAGAAACTAAAGGCTAACGCAGGGTTGCAAACAGGATGATTGTGTTGAGGGGGTACCCCAAGCATGGGCCAGTTAATAAAAACTAGGAGAACGCTCTCTCTCTCTTCTCTCTCTCTCTCTCTCCCTCTTGCCCCCCACCACTCCCCCTCTGTTTCTTCTTCTCCCTTTCCCTCTATATGACAATATAGACTTTAAAAGATATATTTTTCAAAAATCACCTAACAAATAGATACAGTTATAACAAACAGCTACAGTTATAAAATACAACAAATATGAACTCTAAGGAAGATGAAGCACCTAGTTTCCAGATTTACCACATTATAATATTCAAAATGCCCAGATGTCAACCAAAAAATATGAAATGTGCAAAAATAAGGATGCATGGCCAGCCTTTCCTATAAGTAATAAATAGAAACTTTTCCTGAGGATGCACATGTTGGATTTACTAAAGATTTTAAATCAACTGTTTTGTATATGCTTGAAGAGCTGTATAAGTAAACCAATGACAAATAGTTAAAGAAGTTAGAACTATGTATAAATAAATAGAGATTAATAGGGAAATGTAAATTATTTTTAAACTGAAAATCTGAGCTGAAATTATGATAACTGAAATGAAAAACTCACTAGATAGTTTCAATGGCAGACTGGAGCAGGCAGAGAAAAGAGTCGGCACGCTTAAAGATAGGTCCATTGAACTTTGTACTCCAGCTTGAGGAGCACAGGGACTAAAGAAAATGTAAAAGGCACCTGTAAGACAACATCAAGTGTGCCCACCTATGCAGCATGGGAATTCCAGAGAGAAAGGAAAGAAACAAAGAGAAATAAAAAATACTGAAAAAAGTGGCCAAAAACACCCCAAATTTGATAAAAAAAAGAAAAAAGAAAGATGTGGATCTGCATATTCTAGAAGTTCCATGAATTCAAAAGACAAACAATACTCATAGTTTATGGATTGAGTTGGGCAAAAGGGGTGTTACAACTTGATGTGTCCAGAAGTCTTCCCTTCTTCAATATTTAATTTCAAGTATGCTCCCACCATGGAATTATGAAGATGCTAGCTAAGAATTAGAAGGCTTGAGACTTTTGAGATAGATTTTCATATTTCATCCACCTAAATCCTTCTATTATTAAGGCAATTTTGGTTGTTCAAAATATGTTTAGTTTAGGAGCTCAAGTAGTTTGACTGAAGGGACGCTTGTTTTCTCAAATACAGAGAACTTCTTTGGAGATTCTGGCTCTCCATTTACCTTCAGCAAAGGGAAGAAGGTCCCAGACCACTGGCTTTTTATATTACTGTGCATTAAATCTCTTTGACAATCAGCATGTAGAAAAGATGAAAGTAAATTTAAACAGAGTGCCCAAATTAAATTTGGTAATTTTCCTAGTTCACTGACTACAGTATAAGCCAGAGAGCTGTTAGCCTTCTGACTCACCTTTTAGGAAGAGGATATATAAAGTGTAAAGGGGATTATAGCTGTATAACTAGGGTTAAGAGCGATTATAGAAACCATCTAATATGAAGAATATTTTAAGAATATGTTTAGTTTGGGAAATTGAGATGATTCTTTGTAACTTATTCAAATATTTCCACAGTTAAATCAAGCATACACTTATGGCTTGTTTTTTTAATAATAGGTCGATTTTTACAGTTCTAATGTACAGGGAGGTAAATTTCAATTCAGCTCTAACAATTAGTACTGTGGCATTAAAGGAAGAAAGAAAAGAATTTTCTTTTCCATGAAGAACAAGCACTTATGCCCTGGCTGGTGTAGCTCAGTGGACTGAGTGCGGGCTGTGAACCAAAGGGTTGCCGGTTCGATTCCCAGTCAGGGCACATGCCTGGGTTGAGGCCAGGTCCCCAGTGGGGGCCACGTGAGAAGCAACCACACACTGATGTTTCTCTCCTTCTCTTTCGCCCTCCCTTCTTAAAAATAAAATAAATAAAATCTTTAAAAAAAAAAAAGAACAAGCATTTATGCATTAACTTACTCATTCATTCATTCATTCATTCATCAAACATATATTCATTCAGTGCCTACCATGTGCTAAGCGCTATACTAGATGTGATAGTTTCAGTAGTGAAAAAGTCAGTGCCAACTATCCTCAGTAAGTGCTAAAATACTCAGGTGTTTTAAATCAGAATTATAGGTACACAGAAAGCCTACTATAATTTTCACTGAAATGTGCTTGTGTGTTTGTGTGTGTGTAAAACTGGACATATATTTTGGAGAGTAGGAGGAGAAGCTGTGCCTCTTACAAGGCATCAATAACATAATAGTGTTTTTAAGTTTCCTTTTAATTTTAACATTCTGAGTTTAATATGAAATCATAGCCAATATTCCACTAACCTTCCATTCACCAGTTTCTAAAGTTAACCTGAGATACTGACTAATATTGAAATTTTACTTTAATCCTAAGGATAGGATGCACTTATTTGGATTATGACAATGTCATTGATGGAAATGACATGGAAAATTAACTAATCACAGCTTGAAAAGGACTGGAAGCGTTGTTTTCTTGTATTTCCATGTATATGAAATGTTAAAATTAAACAAACCTTCAAAGTATTGCTGAGCAGGGGTTATTGCCCACCTGTGTATTTGCATTAAAAAACATGTATGTTATATGCATATGGGCACACATGTGCAGGTGTATAAATCTATAAGAATGCATTTTACAATATAAAAATTTCATCCTAAAAATATAAAGGAATAGAAAATTTGCAATTCAAAGAAGGCCACTATGTCTAGAAAATCAAAATTTGTAGGGTTATCTCCCTGGAAAGCAAGGGTAAAAAAAGGAAAGATAATTGCATTGCAATTCAAGTTCCAAAGCACAAAACTCTATCTAGAAAATCACAGTCATCATGTGCATGAATAAAAATTTGCTATTGCTTGGAGACTGTGATTAAAAAAATAAAGTAATATCAGGGAGAATATTGAAGCTGACAGTCCAAATAGAGGAAAAAGTTAACTGATTCTTCTAACCTCTCAGGAGATAGCATCAAGGTTGAAAATGTGTTCTTTCAGTTACTTTTCCTAGAGAAAATAAGAAAGGGAAAGATTCTGGGGGAATATAACTTTAAGGAAGCCATGGAAATAAGCACTGGCCGATGTCTCTTGGGTCTAAAACCAATCAAGTCTGGCTTAATAAGAAACAGGCTTTAGAAAAATGTAATATTCTATCCACATTTTTTTGGCCATGAGACATCTGTGTTTTTGCTATGAACAAATGCTTTTGTTATTTTAATCTAATAAGAGAAGTGGTAGGAAAGTGAGGGTGCCTAGAAAGGAAAGGACACAGTCCTGATATATGTTCTTATCAGACCGTCATCGTCCACTTAGCAAAGATTTAAGCAACTAGAGAGAGAAGGAAATATAACCCTGAGGTGTATTTATAGGAAAACAAAGGGTTTAAAGTTGTCTCTTAATATTTCTTTCTTGGGCTCACGCTGACTCCATGTCAAACCAAGGCATGGACAAGATGGGATTGCAGCATTTAGCAATTCACATTGTCGAGGACTTTATAGCTCAACCAAAAAATCATAAATGAGATGTTAACACATTGGCATGTCACTGCTCTGTTTTCTTCTGGACTAAGATAAATAGGACAGCATATGGCTGGTGGTTAAATCAAAATATATCAGGCTAATTCACTCTATGATGCTGGACAAAGTGCCTACATTTTCTGAGATTCTGTTCCTTTTTCTGCAACATGAGGATGTGTGTGCTTTCATCCTGTGTTTCATAAAGTGTTTTGTCAGATGATATTTACAGTGCATAAAAATAAACCAGGTGTATGGGGATTGGAAAATGTAAAAATGCAAATTTCTGTATTCTATTCCAAATTTAGTATATCAGTATCTTCAGATGAGGATTGGGGTGAAGCCTAAGAGACAGTGTAAGAGAAGTGTACCTTCTTTTCATGGATAGAAGTTCCATCAAGCCAGAGATTTATTATTTTACTGCTTAATCACTTTTCCATAAGCAAAAATTTGCTGCTGTATCTCATTGCTAACTCTAGTTTTTATTTTATAGTTTACAAAAGTCACTATTAAATTGGGCCCACATAGCCAATGTTATTTTAAGTACCTTTACATTGCCCAATATCTATGGGAGGTAACCAATAAATACTTGTCCCTGTCTTCCCATCCTTCACAATCACTTGCTAGGTAATTTCTTCCTAATTCTCAATTGTATTATTAATTTCATAACTAAATTCTGCCAATCTCATTTCTTTACATTTCAGAACAGATATAACTCACTAAAGCACTTCTTTGTTCAATAATCTTCAATGATACTGCTCATCAAATAATAGCGAATCTCCTTATCTGGAATACAAAACTTTCTATAATCTTGTCCCAAAATACTTGCTTAGTTATTTTTGAGAAGTGGACTTCTAGAAAGCAAGAAGTGGGTTCTGTAGCTAGCCTAGGAGTTGTGCCCTATGGAAAGATTCCATTAAATTTGGCATGAGTGGTTGATGCTTGGGGAATTTCGTGTGGTCTCGAGGAAGGGGTCCCAATCTAGATATTTGCTTCTCTTTCCTATCACCTCATCACCCAGTTTTGGACCTTTGTACCTGCGTAAAAGTCCCTTAACCATGTAGCACCTGCATTTCTTTGCTTTTAAAATGTAGGTAAAAATGCCAGATCCTAATCTTCTCAAATGGACTGTTACTAAGATAAATGATACTATCATTTTGCTCTGGAGCAAAATATACTGATTTTAGCACTTTCTAGTCTCCAAATACACATGATTTGCAAATATTTCTTCCAGTCTGCAGCTTGTCTTTTCAACATTTTAACAGGGTCTTTCACAGAGCAAAATTTTCCATATTGATGAGTTGCAATTTATCAATTTTCCTTTCATAGATCAGATTTTTTGTATAGTGTTTAACAACGCTTTGTCTAGCCCTACATTTCAGAGATTTTCTCTTGTTGTTTTTTCCATAAGACCTATAATTTCGTATTTAAATCTAATTTAAATTTAATGGGTCCATTTTGAGTTAATTTTTATATAATATATGAGGATTAGGTTCACATTAACTTTAATTAGCTATAAGTATTCAGTGGCTTCAGTATCATTTTTTCAAAAGGATACCTACTATTCATCTGTTAAATTCCCTTGTGTCTTTGTTAAAAATCACTTATGTGGTACCCTGGCTGGTGTGGCTCAGTAGATTGAGTGCCCAACCTCTTTGTCAAAAGGATACCAGTTCAATTCTCACTCAAGGCACATTCCTGGATTGGAGGCCAGGTCCCCAGTTGGGGGTGTGTGAGAGGCAACTGATTGATGTTTCTCTTCCTCTCTTTTTCCATCCCCCTCTATAATAATCCAATTAAAAAATAGACAAAGGATCTAAATAGACACTTCCTCTAAAAGGACACACAGGTGGCCCATAGACATATGAAAAGATGCTCAACGTTACCAGCCATCAGAGAGAGTCAAATGAAAACCATAATGAGATATCACCTTACACCTGTTAGAATGGCTCTCATCAATAAATCAACAAACAACAAGTGCTAACAAGGATGTGGAGAAAAGGGAACCCTAGTGCACTGTTGGTGGAAATGCAGACTGGTGCAGACACCATCAAAAACAGTATGGAATTTCCTCAAAAAATTAAAAATGGAATTGCCTTTTGACCCAGTAATTCCACTGCTGGGAATATACCTTAAGAATCCTGAAATGCCAATTCAAAAGAACTTATGCACCCCTATGTTCATAGCAGTGCTATTTACAATAGCCAAGTGCTGGAAACTGCCTAAATGCCCATCAGTAGATGAGTGAATCAAAAAACTGGGGTACATTTACACAATGGAATATTATGCAGCAGAAAGAAAGAAGGAGCTCCTACTTTTTGTGACAGCATGGGTGGAACTGGAGATTATGCTAAGTGAAATAAGCCATCACTAACGAACAGAGAAAGCCAGTCAGTGAAAGAAAAATACCATATGTTCTCACCTACAAGAGGAATCTAATGAACAAAGTAAACTAAAGAGCAAAATAGAACCAGAGACATGTAAACATGGAACAGACTGACAGTAGCCAGAGGGAAGGGGGGAGGGGAATAATGGTGGAAAGAAGGAGAAAGGATTAGTCAAAGAACATGTGTGAATGACCCATGGACATGGACAACTGTGTGGGAGCTGGGGGTGGGCTTGGTGGGTGAGAGCAAAGTGATACAAATTGGGACAACTATAATAGAACAACAATAAAAAAATAAAATAAATAAAATAAAAGTAAAACTAAATAATAAAATAAAGTCTTTTTAAAAAGCAGCTGTGTAGGGATCTATTTTATTGAATTTATCCAAATGCCAGTTACTCCACCACTACTGCACTCCTTAATTATTGTGGCTGATACTAAGCCTCAATATCCAGTACAGTGATTTCTTCCAGTTTCCTTTTTTAAACTTGTCCTTATACTCCAGTTCTTTTGCCTTCCTATAGAAATGGAAGAATAATCTTTTTAAATATCTATAATATCTTTGTTTGGATTTTAATAGAGATTGTGTTAAACTTATATATCAGCTTAGGAAAGAAGTCACATTTTTACTATACTGAGTTTCTGATCTTTGAGCATGGTATGTATCTCCAATCTCCTTTGAGTTTTATAGTATTTAACATAAAAGTTCCATATATTTCTGGTTAAATTTACACTTAAGTATTCCAGTTTTGGTACAGTTGCATATAGTATTTTATTTTTTTTATTTCAGTATTCCCATGTTCATTGATGGTACATAGAAATACAGTTGATTTTGTATGTTGATGTTATATCCTATGGGCTTGATGAACTCACTTAGTAGTTCCAGAAAAAATTTGTTTATTGGTACTTTGGGATTTTTTTAATTTTATTTTTTATTTTTAGGAGAGAAGGGAAGGGAGAGAGAAAGAGAGGGGGAGAAGCATAGATGTGTGAGAAAAACATCAATTGTCTGCCTCTTGCACAACCCCAGCTGGGGACCTGGCCTACAACCCAGTCAGTGTACATGGGGTACATTCAGTTTGCAGGCCAGCAGTCAATCCACTAAACCATATCAGTTAGGACTTTGGGATTTTTTAATGTCCTATATATAGACAATCATGTCATCTGTAAATAAGAATAGTCTTATTTCTTTCCTTCCAATTTATATGCATTTTATTTCCTTACCTTATTGCACGCAATGGCTAGAATTTCAGTATTGTGTTAAATAAGAATAATGAGAGTAGACATTCTTGCCTTGTTCTTAAGTCTTAGGGGAAAAGCATTTAGACTTTCACCATTAAGTATAATGTTAGCCACAAGTTTTTTAGATAGATTACATCAAGTTGAGGCAGTTATTCTCTATTCCCAACTTTCTGAAAGTTTGTAGGTTTTGTATTTTGTCAAATTAATTTTCTGCATCAATTAATACAATTATGTAATTATTCTTTAACCTGTTGAGATAGTGGATTACATTACTTGACTTGCAAATGTTGAATCAATCTGCGTAAGTGAAATACATCCTACTTGATCATTGTCCATATTTTTATACATTGCTGGATTGTGTTTGGTAACATTTTATTGAGAATTTTTGCATCTAAATTCATGAAAAATACAGATCTGTAATTTTTTTGTATAATATTTGGTTTTGGTGTGAAGATTAATTAGCCTCAAGAAATTAGCTGGAAATGGTTGCCTCTTCTTCTATCATCCAGAAAAGATTTTTATAATTTATATTAGTTACTCTATAAATGTTTGGTGGAATTCTCCAGTGAAGCTCTTTAGGACTGTAAATTTGGGGAGAGGGATTTTATCAATAATTACAAATTTAATTTTTTTGGCTAGGGAAATTCAGGTTATCTATTTATTTTAACTAGTCTTTAGCAGTTTGTTGTTTTAAGTATATGGCCAGTTTTTTAAGTCATTGAATTGATGAGAATAAATTGTTCATAATATTCCCTCACTAAATTTTTTAATTAAATTTATTGGGGTGACATTGGTTAATAAAATTAAATAAGTTTCAAGTGTACAATTCTATGATACATCATCTGTGTATTCATTGTGTGTCCACCACCTAAAGTCAAATCTTCTGTCACCATATATTTGACCCCTTTTACACTTTACTACCTCCTAGCCTGGTAACCACCACACTGTTACCATGCTGTGAAGGCTATGCAAAGTGAAATAAAGAAAAATGTACAGGGAACCAATAGCGAGGGGAAGGAAACCAGGACTCAAATCAATGGTTTAGAGCTGAAGGAAGAAATAAACATTGAACCAAAATACAATGAAGAAACAAGAATTCAAAAAAATGAAGAGAGGCTTAGGAACCTCTGGGACAACTTTAAATATTCTAACATCTGAAGCATAGGGGTGCCAGAAGGAGAAGACCAAGAAAAGGAAAACTTATTTGAATAAATAGTGAAGGAGAACTTCCCCAGTCTGGCAAAGAATATAGACTCCCAGGAAGTCCGGGAAGCTCAGAGAGTCCCAAAGAAGTTGGACCAAAGGAAGCGCACACCAAGGTAACATCATAATTACATTACTCAAGATTAAAGATAAGTAGAGAATCTTAAAAGCAGCAAGAGAAAAGGAGACAGTTTCCTACAAAGGAGTTCCCATGAGACTACCAGCCGATTTCTCAAAAGAAACCTTGCAGGCAAGAAGGGGCTGTAAAGAAGTATTCAAAGTCATGAAAGGCAAGGACCTACATCCAAGATTATTCTATTCAGAGAAGCTATAATTTAGAATAGAAGGGCAGATAAAGTGCTTCCCAGATAAGGTCAGGTTAAAGGAGTTCATCATCACCAAACCCTATTATAGGAAATATTAAAGGGACTTATCTAAGAAAAAGAAGATAAAAACTATAAGCAGTAAAATGACAATAAACTCACAACTATCAACAACTGAAAATGGAAAAAAAAAAACAGGAACAAAAACTAAGCAAACAGCTAGAAGAGGAAAAGAATCACAGAAATGGAGATCACGTGGAGGGTTATCAGACAGGAAGGGTAGGGGAGAGAATGGAGGAAAAGGTTAGAGGGATGTTAAGAATAGTATAGAAAATGGAGAAGCCAAAGAACTTATATGTACAACCCATGGACATGAACTAGCAGGGTGTCGGTGGCGGGGGAGGGGATGCTGGTGGGAGGGGGTATGAATGGTGGAGGAAAATAAAGGGAAGAAAAGAAACAGCACAACTGTAATAGCATAATCAATAAAATATATTTTTAAAAATAGAAAAAAATAAATACATTCCTGAGTGGGACTGAAACTGTAAAAAAAATAAAATAAACTGCTATATTTGCTTTGATTATATTTTTGTATTAATGTATGTAGGTAAGAATATTTGCATTTCTTTTTTTTTATTTTATTGATTTTATTGGGGTTACACTGGTTAACAAAATTGCACAGGTTTCAGGTGCAGAAGTCCACAACATATCATCTGTACACTGTATGGAATGTTCACCACCCCAAGTCAAGTCTCCTTCCAGCACCATTTATCCCCCAATACCCTCCTCCACCCTCTCCCACACCTCTCCCCAGGCAATTACTACACTGTTGTCCATGTTCATCAGTACTTTCTCTTTTTTTTATTTTCCAATCCTTCTACCCCCATTACCAAGCCCCACAATTCCACCCTGACAGCAGTATGAGTCTGTCTCTATTTTTCTGGTTACTTAATTTTGTTCATTAGATCCTCTACCTGATATCAAACTATAAAACAATACCATAGTAATCAAAACAGTGTGGTACCAACATAACAGACATATAGATCAATAGAACAGAATACAGAGCCCAGAAATAAACCCACATTTTTATAGTCAATTAATATTTGACAAAGGAGGAAAAAAACATACCATGGGGTAAAGATAGTCTATTCAATAAATGGTGTTGGGAACATTGGACAAATACGTGCAAAAAATGAAACTATATCACCTTTTTACTCCACACACAAGAATAAACTCAAAATAAATTAAATACTTAAATGTTAGACTTGAAACCATAAAAATCCTAGAAGAAAGCATAGTAAAATCTCTAACATTTCTTGTAGCAATATTTTTCTCATATATTTACTTATACAGGGAAATAAAAGAAAAATTAAATAAATAGGACTACATCAAACTAAAAAGTCTTTGCCCAGCAAAGGAGACCATCAACCAAATGAAAAGACCCACTGAATGGGAGAACATATTCACTGATACGTCTGATAACAGGTTAATATCCAAAATCTATAACAAAATTATAAAACTCAACACCAAAGGAAACAAATAATCCAATTAGAAAATGGGCAAAAAACCTGAATAGAAACTTCTCCAGAGAAGACATACAGATGGCCAACTGACTTATGAAAAGATGCTCAACATCACTAATCATCAGATAAATGCAAATTAAAACCACAATGCAATATCACCTCTCACCTGTCGGAATGGCTATCGTCAATAAATCAATAAACAACAAGTATTGACAAGGATGTGGAACAAAGGAGATCCTTGGTGGGAAAAGGGGCATTGTTGGTGAGAATTCAGATTGGTGCAGCCACTTTGAAAAGTAGTATGGAGTTAACTCAAAAAATTTAAAAAATGGAACTGCCTTTTGTCCCAGCACTTTCACTTCTGAGAACATTCAAAGAGACCCAAAACACTAATTTGAAGAACATGTGTACTTTATGTTCACTGCAGTGTTGTTTACAATGGTCAAGATTTGGAAACAGCCCAAGTGTCCATCAGTAAGTGAGTGGATGAAAAAGTGGTGGTACATTTACACAATGGCATACTACTTGGTCATAAAAAGAAGGAAATCTTACTCTTTGCTATAGCATGGATGGACTTGGAGAGCATTATGCTAAGTGACATAACCCAGTTGGAGTATATTTGCATTTATTTATTTTTGCCAAGAAAAGAGACTTTAATATGAGAACTAAATATATGTATGTAGACTTAAGCATATTCTCTAGTAGTGAAGAACTTGGACTTCAGTCTTTAGGTCTTTAGAACCTTTAGAGCACTCTTCTTCTAGGGTCATATCCCTAGCCTCCCACTTCCAGGCTATGTGATAATCGAGCCTAATATTCTCGGTCTGCTTTTTCCCTACCTCATCATTAGAATGGAGATCGGAGGCATAGTTCTTTCTTTGTCAGTCTTAACAATAGTATCTACTCCAGAAGCTATTTATGAGTATTCTGTGACATTTATGGAGTAATTAGCCTCATTAATGTAGTACCTGGCATATATTTAATACTCAACAAATAGTTGTTGATATTATACATTTGCATATATTAAAAATATATTTCTAAAAACAATGCAAGTTCATGTAACCAAAGAAATTCAGCCAGAGGCTGTGTCCTCTTGATCATTTTTGCTCTTAAAATGTGATGGCAGCCCTGGCTGGTGTAGCTCAGAGGATTGAGTGCGGGCTGGGAATCAAAGGGTCCCGGTTCGATTCCCAGTCAGGGTACATGCCTGGGTTGCAGGCCAGGTCCCCAGTGAGGGCTATGTGAGGAGCAACCATACATTGCTGTTTATCTCCCTCTCTGTCTCCCTCCCTTCCCCTCTCTCTAAAAATAAATAAATAAAATCTTTAAAAAAATGTGATGGCAAAGAATGAATCTGGTACCTGCTTGGGCAGAGAACCTTAGGAGTCACTAAATTTCAGAGTTACATACTGCAAATGCATATTTGACCCATTCCATGACTATGCATTATATGTTCAAGGAAAGAAGTTATAAGTAAATAATATGTAAACCAGGATACTGACTCATTCAATTATCAGAACACCAGACAACAGACTGCTGAGGTTGGCCAACATTACTACTCTTTCAAATTGGGGCCTTAAAAAATATAAAGCACAAAGCGACTTTGTGACCGTGGCTATTAATTACTGGCTCTGAAAAGATTAATCAACTCTTCCTGCCTTATGAAATAGTGACTTTCTCTAAGGGCTACACAATTTATCTCTTTCAAGTAGAACTTCTCCTTGGTTACTGCTTGATGAACACCAGCAATATGTTCTCTCTGTGTCCCTGTATTCTAGATCCATGGAGATACCCTTTGTGAACTACTCAGACACAGTTCTCATCACTCTCACTAGTCAGCATGCTAACGTGTTACTTTTTAAAAAATGTTTCAGTGCAATTATCTTATCTTGAACATATTTTTAAGACTAAAGGTAGAGCTTCGGTTGTCCTTGGCTGAGAGCTTTTCAATATTTTTCCATATTTTTGTATCTGTGGTAAAATGTATAGGATAATTTGTCCTTCTCTGATAACTGAGAAAATAGAGCATTTTTTCATGTGTTTATCTTCTTTAGAGGAATGTCTCTTCAGATTTTTTACCCATTAAAAATTAATTACCCTTATTTTTAGATTAATTTTAGGTTCACAGCAAAACTAAGGGAAAGTTACATAGATTTCTCACACATACCCATAAGCTATGGTCCCCTCACTATTAATATCTAGTACTAGAGTGGTACATGTATTGCTACCAATGAAGTTATGTTGACACATCATTGTCACTCAAAGTTCATAACTTTCCCTGTTTTTAAATTAGATTATTTGTCTCTTTATTATTGAGTTATGAGTTCTTTATACCCTCTAGATACAAGTCCTTTAACAAATATATGATTTGCAAATGATGCATGCCATTCTATTGTATATTCACTTTCCTGATGATCTCTGAAGCACAGAAGTTTTAAATTTTGATGAGGTCCAAATCATCTATTTTTTTTCTTGTCTTGCTTATGCTTTTGGTGTTACAGTTGTCCCTCGCTATATCATGGTTCACTTATTGCAGCTTCACTGTATCACAGGTTTTTAAAAAATATATATCTAATTCTGTATTGTGGAGTTTTTTTTAAATCATGGGATTTTGCAGTATATAGGTATTTATATAATATTTATGATTTTAATTATTTTTGCCTAAAAATTTAAGACAATATAAAAATATTAAAAAGTTAATTCAAACATATTAAAATAATGTTAAATTGGAATACAATATTGTATGTATTTCATCAGCAGATGAATATCATACTTTACACAATGGAAATGCAGTATGCCACTACCTCTTGTGCAAGTTTGCCAACATGAGATTATACACGGCACACTATTAGCTGATGGAATGGAAGGCGACCAACTACCTCACTGTGTTCTTTATCCTGGGTGCTGATTGGCTCAGTGACTGTAGCATTGGTCCGTTTGCTCTCCCATACTGTGCCTGTACATTCAGCATCTCTCCTTGCCCACTTCACATCGACATCTGATCGCTACACATAGTGTTGCTCTGTGGTGTTGTGGTTTTTTTGTTGTTGTTGGGTTTTTTTTTGAGGTGTTGTGTTTTTGCAAAATTTTTGTCAAAGTTTGAATTTATTTCAAGCCCTACGATGCTACCCAAACATTCTGTGCCTTCTAAAGCTTCTGGCAGTGAACCCAAGTGCCAGAGAAATATGCTTACCATCAAAGAAAAGGTGGAACTTCTCTACACATTAAAGAAAGGCAAAAACTACACAGCTGTAGGCCGCCATTATGGGATCAATGAATCTCCTGTTCACTACATAAAGAAAGACGAGAAGAATATTAGGTCTACAGCAACAATGACTTTTAACAAGACTGCCAAGAGGGTAGTCACTTCCCGCAATAAGGCCATTGAGAAGATGGAGTCTGCATTGGCCCTGTGGATAAATGACCTGATTGATGTCCACTCACAACCGTTGATGGACAAAGACCTGACAGAGATGACGAAGTCAGCAAGTGAAGAAGAGGATGAGGAACAAGATGAACTATGGGTTGGAGAAGAGGAGGAGGTTGGCCTAACACTCAATCATCTTGCAACCATGGTCAGAATGGCCAAAGAACTTCAGTGAGTGGCTGGAGAATGGGACCCCCAGATGCTTTGTTCATTGGACTTCATAAATACAATCGAGAGTGGCATGTCAGTTTATAAAAACCTTCTCACTCAGAAGAAAAATCAGTGCCAGCAACTCCTCATAACTATGTTCATCACTCAGACAAAGAGATCAGTTACACCTACACCTTTAGCAGAAATAGAAGTTACAGCCCAGGGCAAAGATACTGCGCCACCTGATGAAACGCCTGATGAAGTGGTGCCTTCAGAGGAGCTGTAATGCTCTTCTTGGCTGTGCAGTACATTCATCTCATCGTCATCGCCTTCATCGCCATCAGTACTGCACAGCTACATAATTCATGATCTTCATCATCCAAGTTGTAGTATACTTCATCGGTGAGTACTCATTAGAATTTCATATGTTGTCAAAATTACATAGGTTTAAGAGTGTAGAAAGTGTTTAAGAGCATAAGAAGTGTTTATAAGAGTGTGGGAAAGGTTAATAAGAGAGTGGGAAAGGTTTATAGGAGTGTGGGAAGGGTTGATAAAGCCTTAAAATATATGTAAATAATAAAATAAATATAACACCACTACTTCATGGATTTTTCACCTACTGCGGGGGTCTCTGGAACATAACTCCCATGATATGTTAGGGATCACTGTATATCTAAGAATTCTTTGCCGTGTTCAAGTCATGATGACTTACTCCTGAGTTTTATTCTAAGAGTTTTTATAGTTTTCACTCTATGATTAGGTCTTCAATTCATTTTAAATTAATTTTCATAGGGTGTTCAGCTTAATTCTCTTGTATGTGGCTAATCAGTTGTCCCATAGCCATTTGTTGAAAAGACTATTGTTTCTCCAGTGAATGGTCTTGGCACCCTTGCCTAGTATCAGCTGACCAGAGACACCTGGTTTTATTTCTAGACTCTCAGTCTATTTCATTGATCTATATGTCTATTTTATTTTCAGATTGTTCATTGTGAATGTAAACAAATACAATTGATTTTTGTATATTGATATTATATCCTAAAACCTTACAGAACTCTTTTATTAGTACACATAGTCTTTAGAAGATTTTCTTGGATTTTTTATATAAAAGATTATATCACCTATCAATATAGCTTTATGTCTTTTTTTCCAATTTAAATAGTTCTTTGTCTTGTTAATTCCCTGATTAGCTTCTCCAGTACAATGCTGAAATAAAAACAGTCACCCTGGTCTTGTTCATTATTTTAGAGGGAAATTATACAGTGTTTTAGCATTAAGAATGATATTAGCTGTGGGTTTTTACAGATGTTTTTTATCAAGTTGAGAAAGTTCCCTTCAATGTCTAGTCTATTTAGTGTTTTTATCATTAAAAGGTGTTAAAATAAAGAACAAACTGACAGAAACCAGAGAGGAAAGGAGTGAGGGAAAATAGGGGATAATAGGGAAGGATCATCAAGAAAATATGTAAAGGACCCATGGACAAAGCCAAAGGGGGTAGGTTAAGGGTGGGGGGTGGGGATGGGTGGGGTGGGGTGTTTATGGTAGGGTGAAAATGGAGACAACTGTACTTGAACAACAATAAAAAAGGTGTTGAATTGTATTGAACAATTATCTTTATCTTTGTCTATTGAAATAATCATGACTTTTAATTTTTATTCTATTTATATATTACAGTAGTTGTTAGATATTAATATAGCATAGGAAATAGAGTCAATATTATTATAATAACTATGTATGGTACTGAAAATATTGGGGGGAACTCTTTGTAAAATACATAATTATCTAACCACTATGCTGCACACCTGAAATTAATATAAAACAATATTGAAAGTAAATTGTAACTGAAAAAAAATTTTAAATTAGATGTTAAACCAACCGTGCATTCCTGGGAAAAATTCTGCTTGACTATGGTGTATAATTATTTTTATATATGTTGCTGGATTTGGTTTAATAGTGTTTAGTTCAGGATCTTGGCATCCATTTCCATAAGAGATACTAATTGTTGTTTACTTTATTTGTAATGACTTTGGTTTTGGTATCAGGGTAATATGATAACTTGGGAATTGGTCTTTTCTATTTTTGGAGGAGTTCATAAAAAATTATCATTTCTTTATAGAAATGTCTATTCAGGTCTTTATCTCACTGTTATTTGGGTTTTTTTATTATTGAGTTGTATGAGTTCTTCGTATATTTTATATGTTAACCTCTAATCAGTTATATGATTTGCAGCTTTTTTCCATTCCAACTCTAGAAGGTGAGTGCTATTTGAATGGGGATGGGCAGAAGCTAAGGTCATCTTGGCTTGCCTTCTCTAGTATGAAACCAATGTTTCATAGGCCAGTGAAACAGCTATCACGGTCCAAGTAGTCTCAGCAGCTCTCTGCATGATAGAGCCTCTGTTTAATGGATGGTGACTGGGCAGAGGAAGGGAATCCCTCACCGCTCAACACCACCTACCCAGAACTTAGCCTCAGGAACAGGCAGTGGTGGTAGGATGAGAAACACTGACACCAAGCCCTTCCTACTAGTAGCTCCTTCTACTCAAAGGGAGCACTGTGTTCTTGACTGCTGGGCGAGGGGCAGAGGGCGTGGTTGTGACTGAAATAGCACAGACTCTTGGTTTTCCTACAGAACCTATACAGATTTTCTCGAGTAAATATTTCTTCATTTGTACACCCTAAAGACCATTTTCAGAGTCTTTAAATGGTTGTTGTTTTTTTTTAAATAACTTTCACCAGTTTCAGTGGGAATCAGGTCCACAGAATATCTCATATTGTCATGCTGGAAGTCAACTGCCCTTTATATTATATTTTACCACCTCCAGTTATTGGTATGGTTCCTGTAGCCCAATTAAAACAGGTGACTTCATGGAAATTAGATAACTCAGATGCTTATGTATGTTCTTTATATGGAAATAATCATACATATATTTTTAAAGAAAAGATTACAGAAAATTCAGAAAGTGATTTTAAAAGCAACAGCATACATTGGGCTTCCTTGAAATTATTCATATTGTTTCATTTCTAGTCAATTGTACTGATCAGCACTGCTTCCAGCGCTAACAAAAGTTAATAAGTGAGACTAAGTAACACTACAGGAACCCTGTAAAGTATGCCCCTTAAAGAGATTGACCTTATATTAAATTAAACACTTGCTATGATACAAAGAAACTAGCAAGCAATCAAAGAGAAAGTATTAGAACAAGTTAAAATGTGCCAGAAGATAACATTAATTCAGTTTAAAGTCTTTTCATGTAAATTGTAAGTCATGGTAACGCAGACATTATAAATGATATAAAGCTATAGACATGTTTTAATGAGAGATCAAATGTAAGAATCATAAAAATTTCACATTGATTTTGGCACATGAAATAGTCCAGATATTAAGAATTTAGTCCAATGATAAATTGTCTTTTGTATTCATGCTTTCTGTTGAATAATTAATACAGTTTTTAGCCTGAAATAACCTACATAGACTGCATCTTAAACAGAGCATAAACTCTTCCATTATAGTGCCAATGAGTGAAAAGTAAGACACCTGGAGGATAAGAAATAAGTTTGCCCCAAGCTATTTCAAGCCAGTTTTCTTCTCAAGAAAAGAAACCACAAATAAATGAGAATATTCTGGAAACCCAGGATCAGGGTTAGAGGTTCTCTGAGAGGTTGACATGAAAGAAGAATAAGAATTGTAGAGGTGAGTCAAAAACTTTAGATGACCCTGTGAATATTTTAAGGTCATAAATTTTTCTGAGATCAGAATTTTTGTCTAAAACACATTTAATTTATAGCTAAAATAATGTAGCTGAGATCTCTACTTTTCAGTTTTGCTATGTTTTACTCACCATTTGTGAAGGACTGGTGAGTAATTTTCCTCAGATGTTTTGCTAAAACTGTTGGCTGTCACTCAACTCCAAAACTGCAAGAACTGACATTTTTATGAAATGATCCCCTGAAACTGCTGAGTTTTAAACTGAGGCTTTACTATGAAGAGATACAAGATTTAGTTTCATAATGAAACTCAAGCAGCTCCGTTTAGTCCAAGTTTTGCATGAACATAAAACCCAAAGGCTAATGAAAACAATCACTAAACATGATACATGAAATCCAAAGTCATAATCCGGCTTTACTATCATGGCTATATCGATACCATGCTTTTAATCTTATCATTGAAATCTAAATATCTGGAATGATGTGTGAAAAATCACAATAGGTCAGAGCCAAATTGTCCATTACCAGAATCATGTTTTTCTTCATCTCCAAACCATAACTAAATTCCAGGTATGAATTTGGGTATTTATCCATTCAGCATCTATTAAGTGTCTACTACGAGTCAGGTACATGATATGTTCTGGGAATACAAAGTTGAATAGGGAGTTACTTGCTTCCAAAGAGCTAAAGATGGGAGAAATGATTATACAATGTGATAAGTGTCAGGCTTTTAGAATGACATGAGAATAAAAAGGGTAGCTTATCCATTACACAGATCAAAGTAGAACGGAGAAGGAGAAAATGTTTTCCGGGGTTGGGGGTGGGTAATTCTGAACACAATTTGAGGAGGTAAATAGTAGGGAGATAGGCAGAGAGAGGACAAGGAATTCAGGCAGATATTTCAGGCAGATGACGCAGGAGGAATAGAGACATGGAAGCGTGAGAGAAACAGAACTCAATTACGAGTAGTTAGGTGTGTGTTACAGAAGCATGATGGTGGAAGATGCAGCTAGAAAGGTAGGGATAGGACAGTTTGTGGAAGGCCTTATAGACTAAACTCAAAATTTAAATCCTAATTTGGTACATTAAAGGGTAAAAAAGAAACTTGAGTAGATGGGCGACATGATCATATTGTATTTTCAAAAGGGCCTCAGACAGCAATGTGGAAATGGAGAGGGAGGGAGAGGATGTAGGCAGGGAGCAGTTGGTATGCTCGTGCAGCAATGTGAATGGGAAGTCATTAAGATAGGAATCAATATAGTGTCAAGAAGCAGATGAACAGGAAAATATTACAAGATAGATATCAGGCTTGCCATGCAATTAGGTGAGAAGATAAATACTCTAGGATGCAGAGATAATCATTTTGGTTCTGGGAAGTAGGTAAAGGGGAGGATAAAAGGAAGAACAAATTTAGAAAATGAGGACATTCATTCAATCATGAATGGTGTGATTTACATAAGAAACTTTAAATGGAAATATCCACTTGGCAAATAGTCGTGTGGTTCTAGAACTCTGCCAAAAGACTTGCAGATAGGTATTCAGGTGTCACAGCACTACATGGTATGTGGAACCACGCAACTGTATTTCTGAGTGAGGTCGCTCTACTTAGGGAGCATAGGCCTAGAGGAGAAGCAAAGTGAAGTTTAAACAATGGGCAAGTGAACCAGGAGGAAACACTGGCCTGTCTCGATGCATGGACATCACTCACACACACAGACACATACAGAACACTGAGAAGGAGCAACCAGAGAATTAGATGGAAACCCAGGAATCAATGAAACAGAGAAGAAAGTTTTACAAATGGAGTGGAGAAAGTGTTTTCTTCATTCATTCATTCATTCATTCATTCATTCATTCATTCATTCAGCAGAGCACTCACAGTGCACTTGAAGTGAGCCGGTACATTCCACAGCGCAGTACAGAGCCTGCAGCACAGAGGGCCCCTGCCCTGGTGCTGCCTGCAGATCACATGAGGCTCCTGGAGAACTGCTGGTTCAGGGTAAACAAGAGATATTGTGTTTACTTGGCTCCTCTAAACAAAAAAGAACCTCCACAGCCCTGCTTCAGAGAAGAATTTTAAAAGTGGTTTAACACTCACTCAACATAATATCCTGAATTCCTGAGTTATGAGTTGAAATGCATCCTTGAGCCCATTCGAGGTTCATTCATAATCTCCATGGTGAATGGATAAAGGAGCTGTGATATATATATAGATATAGATATAGATATATATAATGGAATATTAATCAGTCAGGAAATCCTACAATTTGCAACATGTGGAAAAAACTTGATGGCATTATGTTAAGTGAAATAATTCAGACAGAGAAAGACACATACTGAATGATCTCACTTATATGCGTAATCTTAAAAAACAAAACAAAACAAACAACCCACCAAACCCATAGAAACTGATTTCAGATGGTGGTTACCATAGGCAGGGAGTAGGGGGAGAGGGAATTGGAGGAATGCAGCCAAAAGGTCCAAACTTCCAGTTATAAGGTAAATATCTATAGGGGATAATGTACGGCATGATATTCTGTATAGGATAGTTGTTAAAGATAGTAAGTCTTAAGCATTCTCATCACAAGAAAAATTTTTTTCCTTTTTTCTTTTTTTCTGTCTTCTTAAAATTGTATCTATATGAAAAGATGGATGTTAGCTGAACCTACCGTGGTAATCATTTCACAATATATGTAAGTGAAACTATCATGCTGTACTCCATAAATTTACAGTGATGAAAGTCAGTTATTTAATAATAATACTAGAGTAGAAAAGAAAATAATTTAAATTCTTATCCAAGGTTCATTAACCTAGAAACACATCATAAGAAATCATGATTGTACATGACTTTATGGCACTTTTGCTTAAAATGTAAATACTGTGTTATACTTTTTTATAACTTCTAGTTAATGAAAAGAAAAAAAACAAAAAAAAGAATTAAAAGGTCAAAAATGAAAGAGAAATCTAGATCAGACATTATCTGTTACCTTCATTTTTTATTAAATCATTTTTATTGTTATTCTATTACAGTTGTCCCAATTTTCCACTTGGCCCTCCTCTGCGCAGTCCACCACACCCCTCCCCACTCCCACAGTCAATTCCCACACTGTTGTCCATGTCCGTGGGTCATTTGCACATGTTCTTTGACTAGTCCCTTCCCCTTCTTTCAATCATGATCTCTCTCCTCCCTTCTCTCTGGTCACTGTCAATCTCTTACACGTTTCCATGCCTATGGTTCTATTTTGTTTGTTAGTGTATTTTGTCCACTTAGGTTTGTCTTACAGGTGAGATCATATGTAATTTGTCATTTACCGACTGGCTTATCTCACTTAGCATAATAATCTCCAGTTTCATCCGTGCTGTTGCAAGAGGTTTTTGCTTAAATATTTGATTCTCTGAAATTCACTTAACTTTGCTATTAAGATAAAAAATTTACAATGCATTTGATTTAAAATAATCTACTTCTTTTAAAAAATATATAAAGTACCAGATGCTGTAAAGATCAGAACTAATTTAATCATGTCTGGTCTACTCTAAGGCCAGCAACAAGACCTAGATGATACATACTTCTTCATGCAATTATTGGACTTTAGCCCTATTTTGTGTGCAATGTTTTATTGGTATACCATTAATGCTGTTTTAAGTAACATATTCCTTTCATTTTAATATTTGCCTTCTTCACTCCTTCCCTCTCTCAGCCTTCCAACTTAGGAGCAAAGTTGCTTTTCCCTCCTGAGATATATTTGTCCTACACGTGAAAGTGATTGAGCAGAAGAGGGTCTGCATGACACTCTGAAATAGTGGCATTTCGGAGCACCTTTCCACTTGTCACTGTCTGTACCCTCCAGAAGTATGGTTTAAATTTTTCACTTGAAATATGAGTCAAGCTATGTTACCAACACATATTTTTCCCTGTCATAACATTTCACTTATTCTGTACTCTGCAGTCAGTTTATAGGTTGCAACTTTCCCCTAGTCTTATTGAAATGGGATCTTCTTGCTCTTTGAATTAATTTTTTATTAGGGAGACAAAATCTGATTCTGTGCCCAATAAACAGAAGTTTCTGGATCAAGGATGTGTCATCAATACTTAGTGTCACCCCCAGGTAGTGAACAGCAGTCAAATGCCATTTAGGAAAGCTGAAGACGCCAGCTGTTCTGTGTCCCTGCATGTACTTTTGGGGTCATTAATGATCAGTGTCTCAGCCCCACCCCAGATATTAATCAATGTGAAGCAACGATTCAATGGACTGTGACTTTATTATCATTGTTCCTCTGTTTCAAAGATGTTTTGTGAATTCACAGATCTGGCATTAAAAGTCCCATTGAACATTTTGTGAGTTCGGGTTTCATAAAGCTAAAAAATTTAGAGGTATTGATATGCTCTTTTTAGATCAAGCAAAATATTACAGCAAAATGCCAGCACCATACTGGCTTTATTAGCCAAACAATTTTTCTCACCAAATTAAATATTTCCATTAAGATTGATCCCTTTAAGCAGAAAAGGTGCTAGATCTCACCATTTTTAGAAATGTCTGTTTCAAGTCAAAATAAAATTGTTCATCATTTACAAAATATAAATATAACAAAGAAGGGTACAAAAAAGTAAATGAATTTTGATATCAAGTGTAAAATAAACAATAAAACCTGATACATTTTATAAGTAAATATGGCCAGAGTAATATCAGGGAAAGAAAATAGCATGTAATATACAATAAATAATAAGAGAATCATCTTACTTGATTGCAGGTGGTGGAAACATGTGAGTCAATTGTGTTTTTTGATACAAAGAGCACACGTGAAAAATGTGGAATTTGACTCAGACAGCTTTCACTTTTGGTAAATACTGTAGGACCCTGGAGGCCAGGGCATTGTTACTAAGGGTTTCCCAAGGTTTGCGAGGGGCTCTCTCAGCTTAAAATGTTAGTCTCCTTGAAGAAAGCACCATGTCAATTATTGAACAAACAACGTGTTTGTCAACACTGATGATGTGTATTTACATCTAGGGGAGGAAAAGAACGGAGACTGCGGCGGAGGGAGGAATGTGATCTCTATAACAAATTTCTTTCAGGTTTGAGCCCAAAATAATATAAAAGGAGATCATCAGCTTCATATGAATAGCAATAATTTTCTTTAAAAAATGGAAAAGAAACCAAGGGGAAAATAAATGGAATGAAAACGATAATAGCATGATGTAGGAAAAAGTAGACATTAAAATCAAGAGTAAAAATAATCAAACTGATGCCCCAGGTGCAAGGAAAGTAGAAAAATATTTTAGAGCTCTGAGAAACATTTGAGAGCTAAATTAAACTGGCTAAATTAATCTTTGAGCAATTTTCTTACTGGGGAATACAGTTTCATTTTTTTCACCTTAGTGAATTTATTAATCTCCCCATGGGCAAAAAAGCCATTTACATTTTTTAAGTACAGAAAGATTTGTGGATTTCCAAAGCAGCTTCCTAAGATAGGAGTCATCATTACAAGCACGTGAACAATCAGGTTTCTAACATCCTTTAAGTTTATACTTAGGGGCGATTTTAGAAACTCTTGGTGCAGATTTCAATATTCATAACACTGCTTTTCCTGGCACAGTGTACAGAGCAAGAGTGGAACGTCACCAAGTAAATTTTACAAAGGTGCTTAACGTATCATTAAATAAAATGTGAATAAGTAATTGATTGTACATACATAATTGATTCATTTTATATGGAAATAGAAGGTATACTAGGTTGTTCCAAAATTATTAGCTAATTCCCATTGTTTCTGTTTTACTAAAAACTACCTACCCGTTTAATTTCCTACACACACACACACACACACACACACACATACACACACTAGTTAAAGTACTTTTCTGTCAGAAATAAAATAATGGCACCAGTTCCATATTTGCCAAATTAGACTATTATTGAGCCATCAAAAAAGTGGCAGAAGACATGTTTAAAATTAAAAATTTTTACTCCATACAACTCCAGAAGTTAGTGGAAGATAAAGTTTCCAAATTCCCAAGAGACGTTAGTCTCTAGAATTTGGAAACAAGAAATCAGAATTCCTGGAAAGTATCAGAAATTCCTGGAATCTTAGGTTAGTCCTAAAATACTTCTAATATTCTTCATTCTTTCTCCTCATTATATGAGGTCTGTCCAGAAAAGATCTCACCTGAAAGAGGAATCTAAAATACAAAATAAAATAATGAACAAAATAGAACCACAGGCATGGAAACATGAAACAGACTTAGAGTGACCAGAGGGGAGAGGTGAGGAGGATAATGGTGGAAAGAAGGGGAAGAGACTAGTCAAAGGACGTGTATGAGTGACCTTGGACTTGGACAACTGTCTGGGAATTGACTATGGGAGCAGAGACAGAGATAGGCAGAGGAGGGCAAAGGGAGAAAAATAGAGACAACTGTAATAGAATAACAATGAAGAAATGATTTTTTAAAAATCCAGCCATTGTTAATATAATGAGAACAGTATGCACGACATCAATATAACCTGGCAGCCAAGGAGAGTGGGCTGGAATGCACTTGTATGAACCATGGCGACTTCACTGTACTAATCAGTGGAGGTAGTAGATGCTATTAAGTGAGCATGTGCACTGCATGGCTGTCACATTCAAAATAACTGAGTGAGTAGAGCCATGAATCTTCATCAAATTTTGCATTAAGCTTGAGCATTGCTCCATGGAAACTATTCAGATGATTCAGAAGGCTTTCAGGGATGATGCAATGAGTGCAGCGCAAATAAAAGTGTGGCACAAATGCTTCAAAGATGGTCGAGAATTTGTGGAAAGTTATCCATGCTCTGGAAGGCCTGCAACAAGCAGAGCACCTGGGAATGTTGAATGTGTACGGGCTGCAAGCAACAAAGATCAGCCACTGACAGCGCGAGTACTAGAAGCTGATCTGAGGATTCCCAAAACTATTGTGTCTGGGATTTTGACACAGGATCTTGGCATGAAACATATCGTGGCAAAATTCATTTCATGCCTTCTGCTATGAGAGTGGAAGGAACATCGTGCTGCAGTTGCTAATGACTTGATTCAAACGGCTACCCATGAACCAGATTTCCTCAAGAACGTTGTAACTAGAGATGAATCACTGGTGCCTGCTTTGAAGAGGACTAAGGCATCATTGTCCTATTACAATGTTTCTTATATCTTTTATCGTCTTCAATAAATGCCTCTATTTTTTATAGTGCATGGATGGATACTTTCTGAACAGATCTCATATATACACGTATATATCTTTAAACAAGAATTTAATAAATAAAAATGTTAAGTTTAATAGCATGTATAAAAAACAGTCAAAATATTCAAATAATGGAAAACTCCCGTGGACATTATTGGGTAGTATCTGAATAACATAACATTCAGTTCTCCTATCAAGGGTATGTGTTAAAATTGCCAATTGAAGGACACATTTTACTTCCAAAATCTGTTATCTTTTGTAATACCACCAACAGGACTTGTATAAAGTATGTGCATAAAGTTATTAATATTTAATTTACCACAGTGATTCACCATTAGCAGATAGGGCCCCAAACATAGTTAGTTATAGGAGCACAAGTTACAAGCAGGCTGTAGGGACACCACCTCTCTCCTACCTGTCCCTGTGCTGCTTCTGGAAATGTCAAGTTTAACCTTCCACTCCAGTAGCAGCATTTTCTGCTCTTGCTTTTGACTTGACAATGGTGGATTCCTTTCAACCATTCCTTTCATCATCTGTAGATTGTTAAGTCTTAATTCTCACATAAAAACTATAATACTTTTCTTCATTTTCCCAATTTCTTAACTAATTTTCCTCAGTATTTAGAAAACATCTCAATTTCAAAAAAATGCTCGGTGGGAATTTCTACATGAAACCACTGTTGGAGGTACATGTATGTGCATGTACATGTGGACTGAGTATAATACATGCTGTGTCAGGCCCAAACAGGCAAAGAGGGGGAGCTCTGTCCAGACCTGAAGACAGAGTGAGAACAGTGTAGCCAGCAACCTGAAGGAGCTGTGGCCTTCAGTTGGTGGAGGCACACAGTTCCTTTGCAACCTGTAATAGAAGAAGCCAGGAAATACATTCCCCAAACTCACTCTTCTTGCATCTTTCACCTGTGAGTGCCTCCCATTGGCTGAACTAACTGCAAGCCAGGTGAGATGGTTAATTTTATGTATCAACTTAATTGGGCCACATGAGGTTCCCAGACACTTGGTCAAACGCTATTCTGGCTGTATCTGTGAAGGTGTTTTCAGATAAGATTAACCTTTAAATCTTTGAGTAAAGCAGATTGCCCTGTACAATGTGGTGGGCCTCATATAATCAGCTGATGGCAGGACTAGAACAAAAGATTGAGCTCCCTAAGCCAGAGAGATTTTCTCCAGGAAAAGTCTTGGGGCTTGAACTGGAACATTGGGTTTCTCCTGCCTTCTGAATCAAAGTGAAACATTGGTTTTTCCTGGGTCTCTAGAACCTTCCAGGCTCCACACTGGAACTATGCCATTACCATTCCCAGATCTCTGGTTTCCCAGCTCACCTTCAAGATTCTGGACTTGCCAGCCTCCATAATTGCATAAGCAAATTCCTTATAATAAATCTATTTTTATGTATGCACCAAAAATAAATAAATAAATAAAATTGCATTTTCTCTACTAATCATAGTGACAAACATGATATCGCCATACATTACACCTGTATCCAAAGTTATTTCACAAAACAAATTTTGGATAATCTTTCTCACATAAAATAGAATCATTTCTTACTTATTGATTCTGGCAGGGGTGTCCAAGCTTTTGGCGTCTCTGGGCGACACTGGAAGAAGAAGTACTGTCTTGGGCTACACGTTAAATACACAAACACTAACAAAAACAAAACAAAACAAAATCTCATAATGTTTTAAGTAAATGTACGATTTTGTGTTGGGCCACATTCACAGCCACCCTGGGCCACACGCAGCCTATGGGCCACAAGTCAGACACTGCTGGAATAGAGAAGAGATTGAATGAGCAAAAGAAAGAAAGCACAGGAGGTTTTCAGAAATTTATAAAACTGTATCATTGTTTTAAGTTTTGAATTGTCAAAGCTTTCAGAAGCATATTGACAAAGCTAGTTGAATTTTTATTTCTTATATATTTTAGGTAGTAGGACATAGCATTTTGTTTACATTTTCAATGATTTTATCATTCACTATAAAATTCATCATCTTACTACAATAGTAATGTTACTGCCAATTTTTTAAATTTACCAAAGACCCTTAGGTGAATAGGTATTTATATATATAATATATAAATATAAATATATATATATATATAAAATACCAGGGCTCAACTTGAGAATTCACCAACATTGGAAGTTTTAGAAAAACAAACTCACAAGTTTCTATATTTTTATACGAAACCTGATTTTCTACTACATAAGTTAAAAGATTAAGACTGCACAGGACGAATAAAACCCGCCTGTAGCCAATCTCAGCCTATGAGATACTTATTTGAGATCTCTATGAATGTGCTCGTTAGTTTATGTATCACTACTGTGCCACCAGAAACGGAGTTAGAAGTCAAGGCCAGGAAGAGGGTGAGGCCACTACGTTCCAAGCAAGGGGCTCGCCATAGACGTCCACCGCTTGAGCAATGGTGCAGAGCTACCAGAGTGCCCTTGGCAACTGTGGAGTGCCGTGTGAACCACCTTAGAACAGTTGTTCCTATTTTATTTGTTTTGCGTTGAGGTACATAGCCAGTCTGTAATTATAGTGATAATGACATTTTCTTTTTGACTCAGCTTATGATGGTTAAATCAGTTACATCTAACAATCTTTTCCCATTTGGGTGGTGACATATAATATACAATGCAGGAAGATGGAAGCACATGAAAAGCACAATTTTCATCTCTATTTTCCAAAATATCAGAGGATACTCTCCATTCATTTTCGAAACAAGGATTCCTTTGCTGGTGAAAGTATAACCCTTTCTCTTGCCTTTTGGTTGCCAATGTTTGGAATAATAATACTTTTCCAGTGTGAACTCAGGAAATGCTCAATAGAATAAAAGAACTCAAATATAAAACACATGGTCACAGAAACTTACACTGCAGAAGGTGAATTTTTAAAAAAATACTTAGCATATATTCTGGAGACAGCTACAACAGAGATGGAATTCCCTTTGAAAGTTCCAGATGTGATGACTCTGACCAGACTACATTACAACAGCTACTTAAATAAGATTGTGTCCAAGACCTATAACAAGTTTATGCAAACGGTTTCCTCTCAGATATTAGTCACAGAGTTAGCAAAGTGGGTCATACTTTGTATAACAGTTGTTTCTAAACACGTATTTGGCAAAATGAATAATCTCTGGCATCGATGTACATTTTGTATTCAAGCAAAACTAGAGAAGGAGGAAACTGACTCACTCAGAGCACTGTTCACAGAGGGTCTACCAGAATATTCTACCAAGTCAGTTTTTATGTGGAGGTCTGCTGATGTCTTATGGGACAAGAGAACCACACGGAAGGGGACGATGACTAACGTGCTATTGTGTGCTGAACTGTGTCTCCCCCACAAAATCTCTATGTCGAAGTCTAACGCTACCTCAGAATGTGGCTGTTTTTGAAGACAAGGCCGTTAAAGAAGTAATTAAGCTGAAATGAAATCAGCAGTGTGTGTCCTAATCCAATCTGACTAATGTCATAAAAAGAAAGTTTAGACACTCGGGGATGTGAGCACGTAGAGGAAAGGCAAAGTGAGGACACAGGGAGAAGGTGGTTATCTGCAAGCCAAGGAGAGAGGCTCCAGGAGAAACCAACCCTGCGAGCACCTTGATCTTGAAATTCTAGCCTCCAGAACTGTGGAAGAAAACAAGTTCCTCTTGTGTAAGCCACCAAGTCTGTGGTATTTTGTTATGGAAGCCCTAGCAAACTAGTATGCATGTGCTTGACAGGTTGCAAGGGAACAACCATGTGTATGCATCTAATCTACCTCACAGGTTTGGCTCGGCAGAAGGTTGGGATTCAGACCCAGGACTGCCAAACAAAGAGTATGCCTCCTATGAAAGGAACAGTCATTGAGTCCATCCATTGAAATTTCTGTTTTTCTTAAGATCTTTGCTGGTCCAATTTTAGAAGTTGGAAGCAGATAGTTAAATCTGGTGATGTTTTCCAACAAGTTACTATTAGAACAGAATGATTTGTATTCCCCAAAGGAAAGAATTATATTAGGTCTGCAAAAACTCTGGAGGAGTGAAAGACATTTTAAAAATGAAGCATCAGTGTGTTGATTGCAGGGCTGGGGGAGATAAATGGGAATGGAAAAATACAATAAAAATAAAACTAAATAAAAATGAAGCTTCAGAACCCTCTAAGAGGTGAAAGGTGTCAGACATTTCACTTTCTGATGTAGAAGACAGATGTCTGCCAACAGCTAGACAAGCATTACAAAAAGGAGCATAGTCTGTTATGATTAATACGTCAGTAACATACACATGAAAATAATCGCTGTAACAACACAAAGTAGACTTACCAAATGGTCAGAAGAAATTGTCCTTGTACTACAGCTTATTTCCAGGAAGTAAGTAGCCTGTATTTCATAAAATATATAATAATAATAAATGGTAAATAAATATACATATTTATAAATCATTTTTAATATTAAGCTTAAGTGACTATTTCCAAACTTTATTTGAACTACCAGTTTTAAAATGTATTTTGCAAAGAGATCTCACTAATCAAAAGCAGTGTAATAGCCAATTTCTTATACTACTCCATCTCCTCAAAAGAATAAGTAACAGGGAGAGATGGTTGAAAGATATAATTTCAACATTTTTATTATTTGATAACAACTCCATTCCATTACAGCATAACTCATATTTTTTAAAAAATGCCCTAGTCTACCACCGACATGCTTTTCATTACTATGCATCAGATTTTCCATTTATGAATTTTCCATTTATAGATTTTCCATTTATCAATTTTCATATAACAGGAATCATTTGATATACTTTTGTGCCTGCTCTTTTGTTTTGCATAATGTTGTTGAGATCCACACATACTGTTGTACATGTCAGTAGTTTTTCCCTTTTCATTACTGAGGAACATTCTAGTACGTGAGTATTAACAATTTGTTTGTCCCTTCACCAGCTTATGTACATGGGTTGTTTACCATTTTTTTGCTACTATGAATAAAGCTACTACAAACATTCGTGTGCAAATTGTTGTGTGGGCATATATTTTCAATTCTCTTCGGTAAATACCAAAAAGTAAAAGAACTGAATCACATGGTAAGTGTATGGCTAACATTAAAGGAACTGCCAAACAGTTGCCCAAAGTGCGTATATCACTTTACATTTCTACATGAAACATAAAAATTCTGAAAGCCAATACTTTATTGCTACTATTTTTAATTTCAACAGTTCTAGTTTGTGGGTAGTAGAATCCCATTCTGCTTTGGATTTGCATTTTCTTGATGTCTGACGATGCTTGATGTCTGACGATTTGCATTTTCTTGATGTCTTGATGTCTCTCATGTGTTTATCGGCCATTTGTAGGTCAGCTTTTTTGAAGCAACTGTTCAAATTTTTTGCCCTATTTTCCTGGGTTGGTTTTCTTCTTAATACTGAGTTGTATTAGTTACAGCTGTAAGCTTTTGGAAAATATTTGTAGTACAAGTATTTCTTCCACACTTGGCTTTCTTTTTCATTTTCTTAATGAAATCTTTCAAAGAGCAAAAATTTTAAATTTTTATGAAGTCCGATTTATCATTTTTTCTTTAACAGTTAATGTTTTTTGTGTCTTAAGAAGGTTTTGCTTATCTCAAGGCTGAGAATATTTTCTCGTATATTTTATTTTGGACATTTTTTATCATTTTAACTGTTACATTAAGCTTATGATTCATTTCAAGTTAACTTACACCATATGTTATAAGAGTCAATGTTCTTTTTTTTCTGGTTTCAATATCATTTGTTAAAAAATATATTCTTTAATCTATCCAGTGCACTGGCATTCTTGGTCATAAATCAATCTAACTTATAAAAGTGATATGTTTCTGGACTCCCTAGTCTCTACCATTTATTTATAGGTCTATCCCTGTGCCAAGTCATACTGTCATAATTACTGCCTTTTTATAAAAATAAAAGACACATTTAACTACTCTATTCCCTCAATAATCTGAAACAGAGTAGTTACTTAGCCATGCAGGAACAGACTTGGTAACATTACCTTCAAATTAAAGAGACAACTCTAATCTCCTTCAAATGACAGTAGCTCCCCTTTTCTGTGATTTTGCTTTCTGCAGTTGCAGTTACATGGGTGCTGCAATCCAAAAAATATTAAAAGGAAAATGTCAGAAACAAACAATTCATAAGTTTTAAATTATTTACCATCCTGAGTAGTATGATTAAATCTTTCACCACCCGGCTCCATCCACCTGGAACACGTATCATCTCTTTGTCCAGCATGTCCATGCTCTATTCCCTACCCATCTGCTAGTCACTTGGCTGTTTCAGTTACCAGACTAACTGTTGCAATAACTCGATGCTTGTGGTCAAGCCGCCCTTATTTTACATAATAATGGCCCTAAAGTGCAAGAAGAGTGATGTTGGAAATTTGGATATGCCAACGAGAAGCTGTGAGTTGCTTCCCACTTCTTTGCTTCCATAAGTGAAAAGGTGAGTAGAGTACAATATTGAGAGAGAGACCATGATCACATAACTTTTATTATAATATGCTGTTACAATTATTCTATTTGATTATTAGTTATTGTTTTTAATCTCCTCTTGTACCTAATTGATAAGTTAAACTTTATTATAGATATGTATGCACAGGAAAAGGCAGGACACATAGGGTTCAGTACTAGCTGCAATTTCAGTCATCCACTGGGAGTCTTGGACTATATGCTCCACAGATAAGTGTTGGGGGGGGATGTAGTGTACCTGTAAAGAGAAAAATAAACATCTAAGATCATTTTACCCAACTCCAGAACCAAGGCTTGTGGGGACAGTCACACAGAAACTCTGCAAAAAAATGGCAGCACGGAGCCCAGAGATGACAGCACCTAGAGGAAACCACGCCTGGCGGCGGAGTGCCGTCCTGACCGGGAAATACTTCGAACATGTCTGAGCTGTGCTATGAGGGCAGGGGCTATCAAGAATTCGAAATGAGGAGAAATTAAATCTGAATTACAAGACTCCCAGAGCAAAAGTGATTTAAATGGAAAGTTAAATAAGAGATGTTAATAGAAAGCCAAAAGAATGAAAAAGTAATTTTAAAAAGTCAATGAATCACAGAGAATGTGATAGAAGTAGAAGATAGGCAAAAAATGGTAAAACATATGCATTTAATTATCCACAAAAAAGAAATTAATGGAATATAATTAATGTATAAAACTTCTTAGAAATAAAAGAAGACCTAAACCTACATGTTGAAAGTCCCCACTTTTTATCTGAGAAAACTGATATATTCTGATAAAACCATTATAGACTTAAAATAAAATGAAAAGGAGAGAATAATACCTTAAAGGATTTAGGGTAAAAAGGTAGTCATTCAGAAAGAGAAGAACACACTGTTGACAAGATTTCTCGGCAACCACAAACAAAGCAAAAAGCAAAAAAAAAAAAAAAAAAAAAAAAAAAAAAAAAAAAAAAACAAAAACTGTGGACTAGCATTTTAAAGAAATTCTATAAAACAGGTTAGATTCAATGAATTTTATATCCAGCTCAGCTATTGTTCATTACCAATAAAAGTCTATCTATTGACCATTGACTGCCTGACAACTGTATATTAGGCAATATGAGAATGGAGCAACATTTTCAGAAACTCAATAAAATAAATTTGGAGCCAAGAATTTTATATTCAACCAAGCTATTCTTCAAATGTCAAGGCTATAAAAAGGTAGCTATAAACTTACAGGATCTCAAAAAATACACTATTTATGAACCTATCCTGAGAAACCCACTGGAGGATGAGTTTCATCCAAGAAAGCACTTAGAAACTTTAGCAAAGGACAAATGGATTTAATTACTTATACCTCTAAGACAAAAAATGCCCTGTGAGACAAAGGAGAAAAATAGTACATTTTGAATATTCTCACAAAACAAAAGTAAGACATTTTGAAATAAAAGGAGAAAAAAGGAAGAAAGTAAAATAAGTTCATTAATTGTTATATAGTTAAGAGGTGGACGTTTAAAGATAAACTGTAAAGTTCAAAACTATTCAACAGAATGAAAAATAAAGAAGCAAGTATAAATGTAATCACTATGATAAAATTTCAAACATTTCTAAATACCAAAATAATTTTTAAGAGTAAATAATTACAAAAAGTAAAGAATATAACATTGTATACTGTAAGCATAAAAAAGTAAAATTACATAACTGAGACCTAATAGTCATATTAATAGATACAAATGAATATAATTAATCTGTTTAAATAAATTGCCAAATAGGCTCATAAAGCAAAATTCAAAGCTATATTACATACAAGACACATACCTTAAAAAGTATCTTTAAAATGCAGAGATGAGTATCTAAAAAATTAAGAGACTAGTAAATATATACTTGGACACTGGAAATAATAATGAAAACAATTTGACAGCATAAAATTCAGACCAAAAAGCATAAAATACTACAAAAAGTGTACTTCATAAGGCTACAAGGCAAATTTACAACAAAGCTCTAACAGTTATGCAACAAGATAATAAACTTCTTCATAAATTAGAAAAAATAGATGAACAAAGAAGATATGGATAGAAAGCTACAGAAGTAGATTCTTCAAAACCTGCCAACAAAGAAAATTCAAGGACCGGATGGCTTCGCTGGTCAATTTTACCAAACATTTAAAGAAGAATTAATGCCAATTCTTCCCAAACTCTTCCAAAAAACATAAAAGGGAACACCTTCAAACTCATTTTACAAAGTTAGAAAGTCACACCATGACCACCACCACCTCTGACTCCTGACGATTAATGTCTTTTCCAACTCTATAATTTTGTAAATTAAAAATATTATACAAATACAGCATGTGACCTGTTGAAACTGAGTTCTTATTTCAACTGCATCATGCCCCTGAAAAACATCCAAATCATTGAGCATATCAATATTTTATTCATGTTTACTATTGAAGATGTATATGGCTATACCACACTTTGTTCAACTACCGAGGGAGATTTCTGCTGTTTCCAGGTTAGGGCTATGACAAGTGAAGTTGGTATGAGCAATTGTTTATAGGTCTTTGTGTGGACTTAAATTTTTATTTCTCTGTAATAAACGTTCAGGAACTTATTTGCTGACTCATATGATAAGGGTATTTTTTTTTAACAAACTGCCAAAATATTTTCCACAGTGGGTGTATACTGTTTTACATACCCACCAGCAAGGTATGAGACATTGAGTTTCTCCACATCCTGAGCAGAATTGGGTATTTTTACTGTTTTTAATTTTTGCTGTTCTAATAGATGTTTAGTGATTTCTCATTGTGGCCTTCATTTGCATTTTCCTGATGACTAGTGATGAACATCTTTTCATGTGCTTGTCTGCCACCCATATATCACCCTTTTCAGTGAAATGTCTCTCCATATTCTTTGCCTGTGCTCTAACTAGATGGTTTTTCACTGTTGCGTTTGGAGCCCTTTTCGGATATGTGGTGTTTAAGTGTTTTCTTCCAGAGTTTAACTTGTCTTTTTATTATCTTCATAGAGTTTGTCATAGAGCAAACGTTTTTTTATTCCATGAAGTCTAATTTATCAATTTTTTTCTTTTCTTAATAATGCTTTTGGTGTCATATCTAAGAACTCTTTACCAAACCATAGGTTCTCAAGATTTTCTCCTATGTTATCAGCTAAAAGTTTTATAATTCTGTTCTACACTTAAATTTATGAAATTTTGGCTTATTTGCATACAAGGTGTGGAGTTTGTCAAAATTCGATATTTTTTATGAATATCTAACTGCTTAAAAACAATTTTTTAAAAGACTATTCATTCTCCAATGAATTGCATTTACATCTTTGTCAAAGAGCCATTACAATACTTGTGTGGAACTATTTCTGGATTTTTACTTTGGGGTGTTCATTGGATGAGTTGTATTAATTTATATTTTTTTATGTATTAGTGCATTTCATCTAAAGTAACAAATTTGTGTGTGGAGTTGCATAGAGTATTCTCTTATTAGAAACATCAGTGTATGCAAACACTGTAGTATGATCCTCTGTTCAACCTGATAACAGTAATTTCTGTCTCGTTTCTTTTTTAACTTGTCCATCCTGCTGGGGTTTTGTCTATTTTATTGAACTTTTCAAATAAAAGCTTTTGTTTCTTTAATTTTTTCATTTGTGTATCTGTTTTCAATTTCATCAGTTTCTGCTCTTCTTTCCCTCCTCAACTATGGGTTTATTTTGCTCTTCATTTTCTAGGTTCTTGGAGTGGGAGCTTAGATTATTTATTTGAGATTTTCTTTTTTTTTTTTTTTCCTTCTTTTCTATGTAAGCAATTAGTGCTATACATTTTCATCTCGGTACTGCTTTAGCAGTGTCCCATAATTTCTGATGTTTTACTTTAATTTTCACTAAGTTCAAGTATTTGTTATTTGTCTCAGGACTTCCTCCTTGACCAATAGATTATTTAGAAGTGTCCTCTATTATTTTCCAAGTGTTTAGAGGTTTCCCTGATCTCTTTTTGTTCTTGATTTCTAGTTGTAGTGCATTGTGGTTAGAGAACACACTCTGTGTCGTTTCAATTCTTTAAATTTGTTGAGGTTTGTGTTATGGTCCAGGATAATATTTATCATCGTATATGTTCCATGGATGCATGAAAATAATATATATTCTGCTGTTGTTGGGTAGATGGTTTTGTAAATACTCATTAGATCCTGTTGGTTCATGGTCTTGTTCATTTCTTCCATCATTGATGACTTTCTGTCTATTTTCCTTTATCAGTTGTTGAGATAAGTGTACTGAGTCTTCAACTATAATGTGCTTGTTGCCCTGGCTGTTGTAGCTCAGTGGATTGAGCGCAGGCGGTGAACCAAAGGGCCTCTGGTTCAATTCCCAGTCAGGGCACATGCCTAGGTTGTGGGCCAGATCCCCAATAGGGGGCGTGTGAGAGGCAACCACACATTGATATTTCTCTCCCTCTCTTTCTCTTTCCCTTCCAGTCTCTCTAAAAATAAAAAAATAAAATCTTTTAAAAAAATAATGGGCTTGTCTTTCTCCCTTCAGTTCTATCAGTTTTTGCCTCAAATATGTTGTAGCTCAGCTTTTTACAGGTGCATACGGGTTTAAGATTCCTCTGTCTGCTTGGGGAATTGACTCTCTGTGACTCTCTTTGCCCTGAAGTCTACGTAATCTGATATTAATATAGCCACTCCTTCTCTCTTTTGATTAAGTTTGCATAGCATTATCTCATTCACCTTTCACAGTCACACTTCCTCATATTATTGTAATTGAAGTGAGTTTCCTGTAGACAGACTATAGTTAGATCATGACTTCTTTTTGTATTTGTTTTTCAATCCACCCTTCCAATCGATGTTTTTTAACTGGTGTATTCAAACTATTCATACACACACACACACACACACGCATACATATATATTTCATAATGTATACATTTTATGTAATTAGTGATATACTAGAACTTAATTATATCATTATTTTTTGTTTTCTTTTTGTTCTCTTTGATTTTATTTATTTCTGCCTTCCTGTCAGTTACTTCAACTTTTGTATTCCATTTTGATTTACCTATAATATTTTGAGCATATATATTTCCATAACTATATTGGTAGTTACTCTAGGTATTATATTCTCTATATATAACATATCACAGTCTACTGTCATCAACATTTTATCAGTTTGAGTAAAGTATAGAAAACTTCCCTTTATGTTTATTTATCCTTCCCAATATATAATGTAATTGTCTATAATTTCTCTTCTACATAAATAGAGAACCACATTATACAGTATTATATATTTTACTTCAAACATAAATATAATTATAAAAATGCAAAAGACAAAGGAAACTCATTTTTCATTCTCTTTCTCTTTCTTCCCTTTGGTGTTGCCAGATTTCTTCTTTTATCATTTCCTTTCAACTTATAGGTCTTCTTTTACCATGTTCTTTTACAGTATATTTGCAGACAACAAATTTCTCTCAGTTTTCCTTTCATTCTGAGAATATTTTAATTTCTTTTTCATTCATTAAAACACTTCTCTGGATATACAATTCTGGTTAGACAGTTCCTTCAGCACTTAAAAAATGATATCTACTTCTTTCTGATCTCCATGATTTCTAATAAGAAATCTGCTGTCATTCAAATTGTTTGCTATGTCTGCCTATAGGACTTAAATTTTTTCTTTCATTTTCAGAAGTTTAACTATGATGTGTCTTTGAAGTAATTTTATTTATTGTTTCTTTGAACCCTTTTTTATTTCTATCTTCTTTCTTCCTTCTTTCTGAGACATTGAGGACATGAATGTCAGATGTTTTGTTATATTCCCACAGGTCCCTGAGTCTCTGTTCACTTTTATTTTCAGTCTATTTTCTCTCTCATCCAGATTAGGTAATTTATATTGTTCTAACATCAAATATATTTATTTTTCTATTGGTACTATCCACTGAGTTTATTTTTTGGGTATTGCATTTTTCAGTTGTAAAATATCCATTTGGTTCTTCAAATCTTCTATTTCTTGCTAGGAATATCTAATATTTCACTTCATTTATTTTGAGTATGTTCATATTGTTTGTTAAAGAATTTTAATGAAGACTACTTTGAAATCCTTCATAGATAATTCTAACATCTGTGTCTCCTCAGTGGTGGCATATAATGACAACTTCCTTCATTCAAATTAAGATTTCCAGATTCTTAGTATAACATGTGATTTTCTTTTTTTTAATATATTTTATTGATTATGCTATTACAGTTGTCCCATTTTCCCCCCTTTATTCCCCTCTGCCCCACACTGCCCCCATTCCCTGCCCTTTAGTTTTTGTCCATGGGTCATACACGTAAGTTCTTTGGCTTCTACATTTCCTATACTATTCTTAACCTCCCCCTGTCTGTTTTCTACCTACTGCTTATGCTATTTATTCTTTGTACTTTTTTCCTCCTCTCTCCCCCTCCCACTCTCCTGTTGATATCCCTCCATGTCTTATATAAATCTGTTTAATATTTCATATAATAAAGGCTGGGTGATGATGAACTCCTCGAACTTGACCTTATCTGAGAAACACTTTATCTGCCCTTCCATTCTAAATGAAAGTTTAGCTGGATAGAGTATTCTTGGATGTAGATCCTTGCCTTTCATGACTCAGTATATATCTCCCCAACCCCTTCTTGCCTATGAGGTCTCTTTTGAGAAATCAGCTGACAGTCTTATGGGAATTCCTTTGTAGGTAACTGTCTCCTTTTCTCTTGCTGCTTCTAAGACTCTCTCCTTATTTTTAATCTTGGGTAATGTAATTATGATGTGCCTTGGTGTGTTCCCCTTTGGGTCCAACTTCTTTGGGACTCTCTGAGCTCCCTGGACTTCTTGGAAATCTATTTCCTTCACCAGCTGGGGGAAGTTCTCCTTCATTATTTGTTCAAATGAGTTTTCAATCCCTTGGTCTTCCTCTTCTCCTCTGGCACCCCTATGACTCGGATGTTGGGATGTTTAAAGATGTCCTGGAGGTTCCTAAGCCTCTCCTCATTTTTTTGAACTCTTGTTTCTTCATTCTTTTCTGTTTGGATGTTTTTTTCTTTCTGCTGGTCCACTCCGTTGATTTGAGTCCCAGTTTCCTTCTCATCCCTATTGGTTCCCTGCACATTTCTCCTCATTTACTTTATTTTATCCTTCATTTGTTCAACTAATTGAGACCAACTTTCATCCAATTCTGTGAGCATCCTGATTACCAGTGCTTTGAACTGTGCATCTGATAGGTTGGCTATCTCTTCGTCACTTAGTTGTATTTTTTCTGGAGCTTTAATCTGTTCTTTCATTTGGGCCTTTTTTTTCCCCTCTCAGTGCACCTGTTACTTTAAGGGAAGGAGCCTTAGGTGTTCACCAGGGTGGGGTAACCCACGTCGTTGTGTTGTGACGCTGCCTATGGGGGCGTGGCCTGAGAGAACAATGGCACTTGCTCTGCTCTCCACACTTCCCCCACTACCCACAAGGAAGTTGGGTCCCTCTTTGCTGGCTCCTGGGTGTGTGGGCAGGCTTGTATAGTTCCAAGTCCCTCTGGGTCTCTCCAGTGAACTCTCCTGTGAGGCTGGAAGTTCCTCCCACTGCCGTCTCAACCCCCACAGGTGTTTTCAATCAGTGGTTTGAGGATTTATTTCCCTGAGATAGTAGGTTTTGTGGTCTGCTCCACTCTCCAGCTTTTTCTCCCAGTTTATCTGTGCATGAATGAGGGACCACCTGGTCTACCAGTCTCAGCCGACCCCGCTGGGTCCGGGTTGGCCAGCTGCAGGTTTCGCTGAGTCTGCCTGCCGCATTTTGGCCAGGCGCACCCACTGCAGGTCTCTCCAGGCAGCTGGAGCATTGCCGGTACCCCTCCACAAACTGCAGTCCCACCATGCACTCTCTGCCTGACTCCGCCCCGCTTACTGGTCTGGATGAACATGTCTTCTTTAACTCCTTGGTTGTTGGACTTCCACTCAGTTCAATTTTCTGTCAGATCAGCTGTTTTATTTTTTAAATTGTTGTTTTTCCTCTTTTGGTTGTGCAAGAAGGCACAATGTGTCTACCTACACCTCCATCTTGGCCGGAAGTCCAACACCAACATGTGATTTTCTATTGAAATCTGAACATTTGGGGTAATATACTATGAGACTCTGAGTCTTATATAAATCTTGCATATTAGCAGTCTCTCTCTGACACAGCTCCAGTGGAAGGAGGTAAATACTACTTGGTTAGATGCCCAGATTCTCTGCTAGACCTCTTGACAATTGGAAAGTTGAGATTCCATGTTACAGGTAGAAATTTAGGCTCCCCAAATGGCCTCACTGATGCTGTGCATAGATTGTCCTCATTATCTTTGAGTGGTGGTGAAAGAATTGACTCTCGACTAGGCCTTCTCCGACAGCACCCTACCAGATGTGGGTAAATTCCATGCTCCCATTTGCATTGGTAAATGATTTTCCTTGCTTGATGAAAAAATGAGCTGCTCAGTAATTTACTTTGAATTCAGTCTTATTTTGATATTTTAACATTTTTAAAGAAATTTTGCTTTTATGATATTCCATTTTTTTTATTTCTCTTTCTCTCTTCCTCTCCGTCTCTCTCTCTCTACTGCAGAAAGCTTTATTGTTTCCATTTGGTTAAATGCATGCGAGAGGGTGATTAAAAGGATGCCTAGTGGTTTCAAGGAGAGGCTCAGGCAAAATCAAGACACCAGGGGAATGCAGAGGGGCCCCTCAAAGGCCTATAGACTCCAAAGGCATGGACTCCTTGTCATGCTCGAGGGTGAGCCTTTTGAAGAGATATTTGCCCTGCCCAGCCTGGGGGCTGGCAATCCTGTGGAAGTTAGTCAGGTGGGTAGCCCATAATTTCTACCAACATCATTGGCTCTTGTTACCACCCAACAGGGTTGACAATCCAATTTCCCCACTCAGCCTCTGGCACAACTACAGCAGGGATTTGGGGGTACCTTCAGGTATTCAGACTCTCCACTCCAGCTTTGATGGTGGGGTGAAGGTTGGCCAGTATTTTCTATAGCATTTGGCTAGAGTAGAACACTGATGATCAAAACCTTCCAATCTTTCTAGTGAGCCCTTTCCCTTGCCTTTTGGCTTAAGACAGGCTTCTCTTGGCAAATTCTTATCTGTTCCCTGTGGCATTATTGGGTTGCTGGCCACTCTAGTTCCCAGTTTTGGAAGATGAGTCATAAAAAAGGGTCATGGATTTAACACTGTATCATTCCCTGGGTCCTAAGTTCCCTACAAAGTTTGCCTTCTCTTCTCTACTTTTCAGAGTCTTCTTATGTTTTTTCAATGCATAATACCCAGGAGTTTTAGCTATACTTAGCAGGAGGAATATGGAAAGTGTTTTACTCCATCTGTTGCTCTCAATGTCCTTAGCTCTTTAAGCGACTGTTCTCACTAACAGGCTAATAGTCTTAATCAAGTTTATTTTCTCTGGACACATTTCTTCATCTGCTGCAATCAAACACAATTAAATTAACTCAACATTGGTAAATAGTGTTCCTTGCTTGGTGGACAAATGAGTCACTCAGAAATTTACTTTGATTTCAGCCTTATTTCAATATTTTCACATTTTTGATAAAGTTTGCTTTGACGATATATTTCATTTTTAAATTTCTAACTTTTCTGAACCTTGCTTTTCTATGAGCAGGACTGTTACTGAGTGCTTAATCTAATAATGTTGATGAATAGAGTATCATTTTAGCACAGCTACAGTGTCACAATAAATGCATGCTTTGCCATCTAGTTCAATAGCAAAATTAATCACCTTCCACTCTTCCTTAAAGGTATAACATTCAAAACCAACTTTTCTTTTCTTGTTTTAACATGGTGGGTGCATACTGGAAATAAAATAAAGGAATAAATAAATGTTATGGCACAGTAATAGGTAAAATTTCAAAAGGCTGTTAACTTGTAACCAGATCGCAGTAATCAATAGTACTGTAAGCTGCAATGAAAAGTGATGAGGGTGTGCCATGCATCCTTGTTACAACTACTCAGTCTCGGTGTTCCAGCAGGAAAGCAGCCACAGGCAGTACAATCAAATGAGCATGACTGAGTTCCAGTAAAACTTTATTTGCAGGCATTGGAATACAAGGCCAGAGAGAAAGAAACTCAGCACAAAAGAGTACACAATGTATGATTCTATCTGTATACAATTGTTGAACAGGCCAATGTGATCTATAGGCATAAAAATAGAGATTTCCTCAAGGGGGTGCAGAGGAAAGAGGGTTGACTAGTAAGGGACAGGAAGGAACGTTCTTGGGCTTCAGAAATGTTCTATATCTTGACCAGGGTATTGGTTACGTGAGTGACCAATCAAAAGGTCATCATTTATCAGAACATGAAGCTGTACATTTAAACTGTGCATTTTACTATACATAACTATACTTTGATAAAACATTAAAAATACAATGATAATTGAACAACAATAAAGTAATTTTAAAAAATTTTTTAAATACAATGATAAAGCATTTTATTAACACAAATGGGACAACTTGAATAGGTTGTTTATTAAATAATAGTTGATTCATGTCAAATCTCTGAGTTTGACGGCTGTATTTATGGTTATATAGAACAGTATGCTTGTTCTGAGATAATACAACTGAAATATTCGGAAGCATAGTGTCATAATCCTTACACCAAATTCTTCTCAAATAGTTCAGCCAAAACAAGTCATTGTGTGTATGTATATGTGTCAGTGAAGAGAGAAAGGGAACAAACAAGTACTTCAAAAAGTCAAGAACTGATAATCTATAGGTTTGAAAATTTCAAATTAAATTAAAAAAAAAACACATAGATTCAAAACAATAATCCCTGGTGGAAAGATATTTATGGTAATACTGAGTTGGGTAACTCTCTTGAAAACCAGTATTTACTTGAGGCTGGATAATAAGAAGCTAGGGAAATTCCTGGGCAAGTAGAATGGGGAAAACTGAGGCAAGAAAATTAAAAAGGCCAAACAGTTTGAGCAAGCTTACATTCAGCTGGTAAATTGTAAGAACTTATCTCCCCTAACCAAGAGTGAATGGTTCATACCTCTCCTCCGTAACCAAAGAATATATAGCTTAAATCTCCCTGTTCTGGGAGATATATAAGAGAGACTCAATTAATGTCATTTGTGCCAGCTAAACCCAAGAACGGATGAAGTCAGGGGAACAAATAACAAAAACCCCATTAAAAGCCAGACAGACTCAAAATAAAAGTAAAACAGTAGAGCAGACCAAAGAATATTACCAACCCTGCCCCATGCACTCATTTTGACACATCAATATACTTAAAAATGCACCGGGAAAGAAGATGAATATTCTGCTGAAACTGTCCCCTAAGATTCTCACCTACAGAGAAAAAAAAGAGATAAAAAGCCCTCAGGACAAAGACACAGTGTGGGCTCACTCCCTAGAGCATATCCTTGCCCCTTCTCAGGCATGAACCTTTTATTTCCTCCTAAACTCTAAGGGTCCCCAGGAAAGCAGCCAGGAGAGCAGTGGGCAGTGGCAGCTCTACCAGGGCTTACCTCCAATCCTATCCCAGAGCTCCCTTTTTCTCTGACTTCCCAGTGAGTAACAGCAGCCCCGCCTGAGCTCACTCCTTTCCTGTAACTTTTCTAGGGAACCAAAGCAGAGCTCTGCCAACCTCTCCCCTGTTACTTCTTCTAACCTAAGTGTTCCTTTTGTTTCACTGTCCCCAGCGTTAGTAAACATACTATCAAAATCACCTGGACTCATGCTGGGACATCTTTCCCACACAAAGTGAAGAACCCACACACTACAGGCCGGCCTAAGGCTACTGGTGTTGCAGGGGTTTCGTCCCAGCCGAAACCCGTGGGTGACCGCAACTCAATGCGTGAAAGAATCTCATACTGAGACACACGGGGAAAGAGAGTCCAGGGCCACGAGACCAATTCCTCCATCTCAGGAAAAGGCCTCGTGGGTCGGTTAGCCGGGGGTTTTATTAGAGGATTTAGGACATATTTACATTGGATTGATTATTCATGGGATTAAGCAGAACAGGGATAGTTTTACTCATTAGCAGGGCATAGGATGTAAATTCAGGTCCCGTGGCAGACAGGACCAGGGTAATATAATATGCAGGACTCAGCAAGCCAGAATTTTTTAAGATACATCTTTGCCAAACTCCTATTAGAGAATTCCCATTCCACAGACATGATCCACACTTGCCTACACGGGAATTACACGGAGCTGCGCTCAAAATGCGTAAATTCTCATGACTACATGTTAACACACGTGTGGAAATCACTGCCGCATACCGGCTCAAGCCGGAACCCATCCAGAAACATGCAGATCCTGGTGGGAAATGCGCACTAACCTATTAAGCAATGGAATGAACTTATTTACAGTTTTGTCATTGTAAAAAGTTTTAAGGTAATAAGAAATTTACCACCAATCCTGGCCAAAATACAATCACCTATAAATGAAGTACCATATCAATAATTATTTAGAGTAGTTGTTATTTTTTGGACTGAAATTTTTTAAAACAATGGAGCCATACAATCAACACGGAATTAGTTTCAAAGTATTATCTGTCATTAAGTAAAGCTTTGATGTTGACAGGAGGACCACAGTCTTAAAGAATTGCAGTTACTAAATTTTAAAGAAAAATACCACAGCACCTGAAACTAGATTTGTGCTACATCTCAACCCAATAATGGCTTGTATTCTTACTTTGAATTTAAGAAGTAACTTCTTTGGGATAGGTCAATTGTTCAACAAGCAAATATAACGTACATGTTTTCATTTCCAAGAAGTGACCATATTAGTTATACAGTTCACTTTGTAAGTAGTCATGTAAATACATTTCTTTATTTTTACATTAAACTGTCATTTATTTCTTAGACTGTGGAAACAGTTTTATTTTGTGTTGGTCCTCTATATCTATAGTATACTGCTTCAGATAATGGACCACATTTTATATATTTTTTTTTATCTCCCAGTGATTTCCATATGACAGACTTAAAAAAATACTTGTTGATTGATCAGAAATTGCACTGACATGTTTATGACTTTGTGGAATATTTGTCAAAGCAGTGTCACACAACCTCTCTACTTTCAGGAGACTCAGGCTATATTTTAATAACTGATTATTATTAAAATATTTCTCTGTCAAGGCATAAGGTTCTAAAATGAAACTTGAGAATTTTTTATTAGTATTTTTATTTAAAAAATGATACTCCAGAAGAGGAAGCTATCAGAATGATAAAAATTAGGAAAGAAGATATCCCAAGATAGAAGTATATCATATTTTCTTTAAAACAAAAAGTTAATGAAAGAAGGAAATCCCTATTGTAAACCTCTGTAATATACTATAATAAAACCCTACCCTTTCTGTTTGACATAAAAATAAAAACAAGTAAAGAATATTGATAGAATTAAGGAACAAAAAAAAAATACTAATAGTAGAGAAATATGCCCTGCAAAGATGGGAAGCCTTATGCAGTCCAGCTAGGGAGGCCACACAAAATGACCTGAGCCTCAGAGAAGACTCATTGTGTTGTCAGATAGCCAGCCTTATGCCAACGCTGTCCTGCACCACTGGTTTTGCAAACTAGTAGTGATTACCTTTATTAGAATAGAGAACATAAGCATCATGGGTAAAAATCACCATAAAAATAAAAATTTCAGGCTCTATTATATCAATGAAAGAAAACAACAACCCATTAATCAAGATTTTTAAAAACTCAACTCTCCTCCTCAATTCTCTCTTTTCCTAGCTCTAATGACCAAACTAGCAATTATTCAAAAGGATATTAAAGTACAATGTTGGAAATTATGGGTACAGCTAACATACTTCATCAGTAGTACCTAATGTCTTAATATTGTCTTCAGAAATACTGTTCGGGAGAACATGAACTTAAAAAGCCCAATACCACCGATTTTCTTGGGCCTACACTGGGAGAAATAATCAACTCGTAGTGAGAAATCATTACTGCTGATCTCACAACTGCCGGTTTCCTCCAGATTAGACCTTCACTGAGGATCTACTGGCTTTGGCCTAATGTCCCTCATTGAGATTTCAAGGCCTCCCTGAGGGTTAAACTAATCACTTACCTCCTTTTTCTCCCAACCAGCCTCAATAACAGGCTCCTCCTGCCTTTAAGTCATCACTTCCCAGTCACGATGCTGGGGTTTTGGGTGCCCACTAAAGATTTATTTAGGGTGATGTCCTAGAGCCTAACTGCATGGAGAAGAGGAGACATTTGCCTTAGGTAGATCAACATGTTGGGCTTGAGGACTTTACCAGTGGAGAGAAAAAGTAGGTAAGGTGAGGCATAGTTTGTCACCTTCTTCATTCAGAGCACTCTGATGCCATGCTTGAAACTTTAAGAAGCGATGGGACTCTTGAATTGCTTGTGGGTGATAAATTGTGTCAGAGCAGAAGTAATACCTTATGTATGGGTATAGCCCTGCTATGAGATTGGTACTTTGTTGGGACTGAATAAATGATCCCATGAAGGCCAGCATTATAAGACAGTCTGATGTCAAATGTATACCCTGAAAAACTCCATCCATACACCATCACTCTCCTAGCAACTAGGCAATCTGCCTGTATGTGTCAGAATGAAGTGAATTAGCATTTCGGTGAGAGGACATGCTCTCCCCCACCTCACTGGCTCCACCCTGGCCCAGGAGAACTGGGTAAGAGTGCTTCCCAGAGTAGTGGGGAGGAGAGAATTTGGGGGGAAGTCATGCGGGCTTCAGATGGAACCCACATTAGACAGGACTCAGTGCCAGGATCACGGTGGTGAGAACAGTGTCTGCAGTCAGACTGTGCACAGGCTCTGCCACTTGGTGGTTAAGGCCTTGGACAAGTTTCTTTTTTTTTAAAACTTTATTTTTATTGTTGGCACTATTACAGATGTCCCCATTTCCACTCTCTTTTGCTCACTCCACCCAGCCTCAGCCCTGTCCCCCTTTCTCTCTGGCTATCTCCACACTGTTGTCTGCATCTATGTGCTGTGTGTATATGTTTTTTGGCTAATCTCTTCTCCTGTTTTCATCCATTCCCCCTCCCCCATCCCTCCTGACAGCTGACAAAATAGAAACAGAGGCACAGATACCTGGAAGTTTCTTAATTTCTTGGAGCCTCAGATTCCTCACCTACACAAGAGGGTGTGGGTTCTATTAGGATGTTCCCCGAAGCAGACATCAGTTTATGTGAGGTTAAATATCATCCATAGAAAACAGCACAGTGTCTAGCACATGGTGGATGCTCTAGATGCTCCAGCCAAGATTTTTAAATTATTATTATGAGTAAAGAGATTGGAGTCAGGGGCAACAAAAGTCATAACCAGGAAGGTGATGGCATGTACCTAAGTGGAGGGACAGAAAGGTCCAAACAGGGTGAAGAAGACAAAGTCAGTGTTTGGGAGATTGGGCCAGATGCCATGCCAGGTACGGGAGGGTCTACAAGGCTGGACGTTTTCTTACTGGAATCTGATGGTTAGCATGAGACTAGGGGCCAGATGAAGGACTCAATAAATACTAAATAATCTACTCCATCAGGATCAATAATCTAAAACCATACTATACTACTATATGTAGCAACATTCTTTCTCCATCATATAGGAGAATTTATTTCCAATCTGATGCAATACACCACATTCTGAAATATGAATATAAGTATTTTAAAAGAAGGTAATTGAATAATGAAAAATAACTTTGTCTTTTAACATTATTTTAATAACCTTAAGACATTGTATTTAATTATAATTTACAAAAACTGAATTTGGTCTAAATAGTAAAACTAACGGAATAGTTAGTTGAAGATCAGTGATACATGTAAACCACTGTACCTACAGTATACACTGCAATGCACAAATTATTCAGTATCAGAATCTTACTCTATAAATACCTGTCCATATAACCTTTAAATTTTATTGGTTCTTAGCTTTCTCCCACTCCTTGCTTATGTTTTATAATAATATTGGTCTATGGTATTGTCTATAAAATAAATGGCACTATTTTCTGTCTTATGCATTTTTAATCTCAATTAGGAAATATCTATGTACTAATTTTATATATTCTCTGGAGTTTGAAATTAGTGAGTGGTTTATATCTTTATGTTATTATGAACTTTTAACTACTGGTAACAACAGTAGAATTCAGTAATTTCATAGTCTTATTTTCTCATAGATATAATTTTTACTGGCTTATAGTTTTAGTTCTGGTTATTCAATATTAATATAAAACATTGATTATTTCAAACTGGGTATATAATAGTATACCTAAATTGAGTGAATCAAGTAATTATGTAAACATGTACTAAAGTCTCAAGCTTTCGCTAAAGATTTTTTTTTTTCAGTAAACTCAAGAACATATCTCTCATGTCAGTACGTTAAAGCTTTTCATTTTTATCCTTCTCACATTTGCTGGTGTATTTTGCTATAGCTTTTCATTTAGACATAGATTACATTTTTAATGATACCATATTTAATTAGTACTTCATATGCAACTAAGTGGAAACCACTTACCCTGAGAGCAATTGATAGCATATCTCCAGGTGATAGTCATAAGAAAACTGGTAAGAAAGCAGCCCTAATCTAAAAAGTATGGATGAAACATAGTGAAAAAAACCTCAAAGTAGGGCTCTGGGAAATTTGAATAGAGTTGACCCAAAAAACAATAAGGATCTAGTCCTGGCCCAAGGAGAAGGTTTGTGAAATTTTGAAAATTAAAGTATTCCTGGTTTTTGCAAAATTAACACCATGATGTGAATGGAATCCTTCCATAATAATATTTTGAATCTAATATGCGTACTGCTTCATAATTTACCAATTTTATCTATCATGTTTCATTAGTCTGTTTTATGACCCTGGATAGATTGCTGACTCAGCTCCACATTGAAGAGAAGAGTTCAGGGTCTAATAACCATTCTATTTTATACACATGAAATTAAAATAGGACTCAGATGCCATGCATTAAGTTGCCTAACATTTGTTTCATATTGTCAATCGACATAAATTATATGTCTCACATAATCATGAATATGGTCTGAGGTACCTCAGGAAAAAACTAAGAGCAAAGGGGAGAAGCATATTTTTGCTTAATGGGTTTACTTTTTCCTTGTATAACAACAACAGCATTGTGCTGAGAGATGGACTTACCATGCTGATTTGAGACTTGAATAACTGTTTTCAGGCTACTAAGATATCACTTGAAATAATTGAATTCAAGCCAACAAATTTGGCATAATGATCATAGCTCCCTGGCTGAAGAACTTAATATTAGCAAATAATGTTTACTGAGTGCCTATTATATTTTAGATAAATACCATCCCAATGATTTTTCAATCTTTTTCATCTCATGGCACTCATAAACTAATTACTGAAATTCTGTGGCACACCAAAAAACATATTTTTTGCTGATCTGACAAAAATAGGTATAGTTTTGATTCATTCACACCAGGTGGTTCCTGTGTTGGCTGGTGTCCTTTTTTATTTGACAATCTAAGGGAGAAGAGGTCAACCCCTGACTAACTAGTCAGGTATTGCATGTTTTAAAAATTCTGTGGTGCCACAGTGTGCCACGACACACAGGTTGAAAATCACTGCACTATCTCATAGAAATATAATGTTAACCACAAATGCAAGCCACACACATAATTTTAAAATTTCAAGCAGTAACCTTAATAAAAAGTAAACACCAAAAAAGTAGAAGTTAAAAATTTAACCTAATGTATATAAGGTATTGGCAATTTCATGTGCAATCAACATTAAAAATTATTCTGAGATATTTTATACTCTGTTTTTTGTGTGGAGTCTTCTAAACCCAATGTGCATTTACATTTACAGCTCATCTCTACTTGGACTAGCCCCATTGCAAATGCTCAACTGCTGAGCTTATTGCATTGGATAGCACAGTACTAGTCACCAGGCTAATAAGGCCTTTGTAGGACTCACCTCCTTTAGTCCTCATGACCATCCTAAGGGAGAGGTATCACTATTACCCTGAGTTATAGATGAGGAAATGGAAACTAAGTAATTTTTCAAGGTCCCACATCTCATAAGTTGTAGAGTCAAGATATGACTCCAGGGAGTTTGACTCAAAATCTCCATCACTAGGTTGTCATCAAAGTAAATGAGTGGGTTCAGAAAATGGATAAGTGTATTATATAGGATCAGAGAGAAGAGAAATCCAGGAACAGTTCCATGAGTCCCTCTAAGAGCTATAACTGGTATGATCTTTTCATAGAATTCCAGCCTTGTAAAAGGGAAAAGGGTGGAAGTAGGATCCACTGTAATGCTGACAGTCCAATATGCAGTAAACCAGCTAAAGGTATCCACTGGAACCTTAGAAATTCTCATCCCGATGTTTTGGGAAGCAGAGAGCAAAGAAGAAAAGGCATTGGTTTGAGACTCGGCAGCTTTGGAATCAAATCCCTGTTTTTTCCCTTCCTGGCTATGCAACCCAAGTCAAGTATCATCACTTTCTGAGCCTCCGGTTTTTCAGTTCTAAAATGGGACTTTCAAAATATACTTCTTATAAGATGATAGTGTGGATTAAATTTTAAAAGACTCTAATATCATTCCTAATAAGTAGTAGACATTCAGCAGTATCATATCATACTATTCTTGGGGACAATTGGTGTTTGAGGCTGAAGATTTTGGTATTTATAAACTATACTGTGTTTCAGATAGCACGTGAAAGAACTAGATTTGAACCCAGGCATTCTGCCTCCAAAATTCATTAGCTAAAGCCAAATGCTCTTCTGCCTCTTCAATTATATTTTCATGTATACATATATATAAATGTTTTATTATGTGTGCATATTAACACACTAAGATTTTAATTCTTTCTAAACATCTGTGAGAAAAGCAGAGAATTATTACCAACATAGTGATTTAAATTCAACCTTCAGTCTTTTCTTTTTCACAAAGGCTTTAAAAGCTTTAAATTCAGATTTACTTCAATCTTTTCTACACCTAATAAACTAATAAAAAATGAGCACTATATTTAAAGCTTCTTTAGTAAGAACATTAATTCATACTTAGTATAGAAAATAATTATGCAGACTTGTGTAAGGTAAAAAGTAAAATTTCTGACTTCTGGTTTCTGGAAATAACTTGGAAGTCATCACTCTCAGTGTTATAAGAAAAAGCTGGAGAAACTGGAAACCAGTGACTTTCATAAGGATCCCAAAAATGTCAACCACCAAGATGATTTTCAATAGGGAAAGGGATAAACATGCTATGGTGCCCCATACAATTAAATGTTATTCAATGATTTTTAAAAAGAGCATAAGCTATAAAGCAAAAAAAAATGAATGAATCTTAAATGCGTATTGCTAGGTGGAAGAACCTACTATGAGGCCACATACTGTTACGATTCCAACTATATTGCATTCTGGGAGAGGAAAAGCTACAGAGATGATAAGCAGTCCAACAGCTGACAGGAGTCCAGGGTGGTGGTCAATAAGCGAAGCTGGGGGATGGTTTCATAAAGCAGGAACTAATCTTATGATATGGTAATAGTGGATGCCAAATGATCTTTTCAAAACTCATAGAACTCTACCCCACAAAGAATGAACCTTATGTACACAAATTGTTTAAAAGTCATTGAGGAGTTTGGAGATCCCAGAAAGAAATGCCTAATAATATGAAACAATATAATTATATTCCTAAAGTATGAAAAAACTCACTCATCTGAGACCTTAATTCCTATCCCACTTAGTTTGCCTCCTACTGTCCATTCGTAGTACTTAAAATGACTATACTACAATAAGCAAATAAAATATTCAACTAATAGACAAAGAGGTATTATCTTGTTGAAAGAATTCCATCAATAGAAAAATCACTTTAAATACCCAGTATTCAAGTGCAAGATTGTATGACTAAACCCAGCCACCGAAATCTGGCGAGGTAATCTCTTTAGTCATGCATGCCTACAGCAACTTTTCCCTAGTGACAGGCCAGAAATCTAGACAAAATGTTTTCTAAGAAATCAAAGTTGAGATAACGAATATTTAAAAGGGCCAAGTCATCAAATCTGGGGAGAATATGAAACTCAGCTATGAGGTTCCGATTGCCAGCTGCCATCTCCACTTTCACCAGGATTAAGAGAAAACTAGGGAGTCATGTATTTTGTGATTTTATGTGTATACTGTGTTTTTCATCATTGTTTTTGTCAAAAGTTATAGAGACAGAGACTGGTCTTCACTTCAGAATATCTTAAATTGTGCCAAATGACTTCAGCTGTGAATGGATACAATAAAGAGAAGCAATAATAAATAAACTATTATATTTCTGGGTGGCAGAAGTGCTTCCAGCTGTTGGTCTAATTCTATCTTTGTAGAAAACTGCTTTCAGCAAACTCATCCTAAATTGCTTGACTAGCTTGGATAATTGAGATTTCAGTTTAGAGCTTACAAAATGTGGTTTATAACAATTAGGTCAGAAGTATAACAGAGTAAATGGGGAGATAAATAATTTCTTTAAAAAATTTACGTTGAACTGAAAGGTAAAAGGATATTTTTCAAAATTTAATTTAATATTAACTAAAAGTGAAAATTCACAGGTACTAAGTTTGATTGGAAAAGCTTACGCAAAGCAATTTATTTTTATTAAATATTTGTGGAATATGTGTATAATAAAGTGGTTCATTCATTTATTATTGTTTTCTATTTATGGAAGAACCTACACTCACTGTTCAGGATTAAAATATATCATTAATATTCATATAATTAAAAATGTCCTAAGATTTATGAAATCAACGTGATCCCTTCACATCAGTCTAACTTCCATTAAATGTCTATGTCTTACATCATTCCTTGCAAGAAAATAGATGAGAATTTTGTCAAATATATATAGAGAGAGACAATTACAAACATGAAGGTAAAAGATTTTAGAGCTTCCAGGGCCATACGAGACAATATAATCAATTTACTTTATTTTACAAATAAGGAAGTTGAGTACCAGAAGGGTGAATAAACCAAATTGCACCAGTTCATACAGGTAATTATTTTTAAAAAGCTGGTCCTGCCCTGGCTGGTGTGGCTCAGTGGATTGAGCTCCAGCCTGCAAAACAAAGGGCCAGTTCAATTTCCAGTCATTGCACAAGCCTGAGTTGCAGGTCAGGACTCAAGGTGGGGGTGTGCAAAAGGCAACCAATCGCTGTATCTCTCCAACATTGATGTTTTTCTCCCTGTCTTTCTCCCTTCCTTCCTCTCTCTCTAAAAATAAATAAATTAAATATTCAAAAAAAATTTATCAGTTTGTTGTTCTACTTATTTGTGAATTCATTGGTTGATTCTTGTATGTGCCCTAACATGGCATGGAACCCACAACCATGGTCTATAGACAGGACAATACTCTAACCAGCTGAGCATCCAGTCCGGGCTCCCTGGGAGTAGTAGTTTTAAATAGCTGCCAGTAATTCAGCTGCATTTTGTTTGCTAATAATTGCGTTGAACTAATGTGTAGACACATTGTCTGATTATAACTCACCTGGAGGGCTTAATTGAAAATGCAAAATTCCTTTCTTAGGATTGCTGTCGCTATGCAGGGCCTTTTGTGGTTCCATATAAATTTTTGAAATATTTGTTCTAGTTCTGTGGCATACATCATTGGTATCTTCATAGGAATTGCATTGAGACTATAGATTGCTTTGGGTAGTATGGACATTTTAATAATGTTAATTCTTCCAATCCATGAACACAGCATGTGCTTCTACTTATTCAAATCTTCTTAAATGTCTTTCTTCAGTGTCTTATAATTTTCAGAGTACAGGTCTTTTATATCCTTGATTAGGCTTATTCCTAAGTATTCTATTATTTTTAAAGCACTTATGAATGAGAGTGTTTTCTTAATTTCCCCTTCTGTTACTGGCATACAAAAATGCAACTGATTTCAGGACATTAATTTTGTATCCTGCGATACTTTGCTGAATTCATTTATCAGTTCTTACAGTTTCTTGGTGGAATCTTTAGAGTGCTCTAAATATAGTATCATGTCATCTGCAGATAAAGATAGTTTTACTTCTTCCTTTCCAATTTGGATGCCTTTTATTTCTTCTTCCTCTCTAATTGCTATGGCTAGAATTTCCAGTACTTTGCTCTCAAGAGAGGTGAAAGTGGACATCCCTGTCTTGTTCCCAATCTTAAGGGAAATGCTTGTAGTTTTTTAATACAGTTTGTAGTCTAGTTAACAGTAACGCACCAATGACAATTTCCTGGTTTTAATATTCTTTGATAGCTATACAAGATGTCACTATGAGGGGCAGCCAGATGAAGAATACATAAAACTTAGTTTAATGCACAAATTCCCAGGCCCTCAGTATGATTCAGGAATTCAGGATGTGTGTGTTTTAACAAGAACCCCAGTGATTCTTCATACTGCATCAGATCTTGGCTTTTCCCCCCCTACCCCAAAATATATCAGCACTCCTATACCTCCTATGAAAATCTTCCAAAGAAAATTTCCCCAGTTTTGCAATGCAAAAGATTTGTTTAAAATTCTACCTGAAAATTCTGAAGCTCTTACAGATAAAAAGGATTTGTAACAAACGTTTGTACTCTGTAACTAGGATACACTTCAAATTCATTACATGGTTTGATGGGTATATGGGGAAAATGTTGGGGACATATGCTGTAATTTGGCTCAAAGAAGGTGAAAAGCAACACGGTATCCTTTAAAACAAAATAATTTACATGAAAACTACGTAGTGTATAACTTATCCCCACTGGAATATTTTGAGATAAAAATATTTGCTGAGTCCTAACAGGATAATTTAAAAATCATAATGAACCCCAAACAAATTATTAAAATACAAAAATGTAATAGTGAGCAAACACCAGTGCTTGAGGCTTTCTAGGTACATTTTTAAGTTAGGTAATAAGACAATAAGATAACAGTGAGAATTTTTATTATAAATGATAAACTGAGGATTAGGGTAAACAGAAATCCATGACAACAGCCCAGCACAAAATTAATAGAAAGATTGAAGCAATTCGAATTTCTACATGAGATTATCCACTGTTACATTTTTAATTCATCCCAAGCCTAGCCTATTGTTAATTTCAGATTCTGTTCACAAAGGACAGAGCATTTTGAATAAGCACATTATTAGGCAGTGATCTAAAAAATCAAAACACCACCATGAAGACAAATCAGTCTCCACTGTGGAAAATCAAGGACAATCTATTTTAAATCAGCATTTTAAAATTCTGTGGCTTATTGTTCTCAACTGCTGTTTAGTTAGTCAAGTAAGAGATATAATTCCCGAGACCACTGCCGCTGCCCAAAGCAGCAGTCAAAGCAAGAGGACCGCCTGCCTTCCCGCCGGCCCCCAGGAGCAGCTGGGCAGCCGCTATGCGAGAGGCAGGAGCCACAGCACATGCAAAAGGCCAGGAGCCCCCAGATGAGCCCTGAAATTTTGTCACATGCACCTCTAAACATATATTGTCATTTTCACTCGTATGGCATAAGAATTTGGATACTTTTTTCACCAGCATATGTCTGGGTCCAGAGCTTGCAAAGGTATGAAGGCAGGCATACTTTCCACATTCATTCTCTGCACCCTAATGAAGTGTGACCTCTCAAAGCCTTCATTTTTCCATAACTCACCATGTCTACCAGAGATCCACCCCTAACGGACTTCTCCCAGCTGGCCTGACATGTAGCTTAGTCCTCTCACGTGACAGTAATAGATGGCAGTTGCCTACATACATGTATTAACTCTCCTGCTATACTATAAGTTTCTTTCTCAATTTTATTTTTCAATAACGGTTTACATTTTATATTATTTTGTATTAGTTTCAGGTGTGCAGCACAGTGGTTAAACAATCAAACACTTAAATACTTTACAAAGTTTTTCCCCAAAATTTCCAGTACCCACCCAGTACCATACAGAGTTATTATAATACTATTGAATATATTCCCTATGCTGTACTTTAGAATTATAAACTTATTGAGAGAAAATGTTTGTTCTTTTCTACTTCAAAATGACTGAAACATTAAAATGAATTAATGTGAATAGATTGAATATATTTCCATTTATTATTGGATTCTAGTACCAATGCTAGTACCAATATCAGAATTATCATTGTATATTCACAATAGCATGTGTAGTATAAATTTTTTGGTAAAAACGTCAACTTTTCAAATTCTTATTATATATGTATATATATACATACATTTATATATTTATTATATATGTGTATGTATATAAATGCTTTATATAAGAGATCTGTCCAGAAGATATCCAGCCATACAATATGAAAAATAGAGATATTTATTGAAGAGGACACAAGATATAAGAAACATGGTACGTAGGACAATGACAATTCCATCCCCTTCAAAGTAGGCACCTTGGGACCTCATACAGTTCTCCCAATCACCATCAGCTGCCCCGTCATATTTTCCTGAATCTCACTGATGATCTGAAATCTCTTCCCTTTCAAAAGTTATTTTAGCCCTGGCTGATGTGTCTCAGTGGCTGCGTGCTGGCCTGTGAATCAAAGGGTCACCAGTTCGATTCCCAGTCTAGGGCACATGCCTGGGTTGTGGACCAGGTCCATAGTAAGGGGTGCGCAAGAGGAAACCACACATTGATGTTTCTCTCCCTCTCTTTCTCTCTACCTTCCCCTCTCTAAAAAATGAAATAAATAAAATCTTTAAAAAAAAAAAAAAAGGTGACTTTAGTTTTGGGAAAAGGCAGAAGTTGCAGGGTGCCAAATCTGAGCTGTACAGGGGCTGAGTCACCCGGGTGATTTAATGTTTCACCTAAAAACACTGCACAAGATGTGATGCATGAGAGGGTGCATTGTTATGATGAAGCTGCCAATCACCAGTTGCCCATAGCTGTGGCCTTCTGAATCATCTGAATAGTTTCCATGGAGGAATGTTCAAGCTTACCACAAATTTTGATGCAGATTTGTTGCTCTACTCACTCCTTTTTAATGCAATGACCACATAGTACACATGCTCACTCAGGGGCATCTACCACCCCTATTGACTAGTATGGTGAAGTCGTCATTGTTCATACACGTGCATTCCAGTCTGCTCTTCTTTTCTGTCAGGTTACATCAATGTCACACAAACTATTCTCATTGTATTAACAATGGCTGGACTTTTTCAGGATATACCTCATATGTATGTATATGTGTATATATATAAAATATACAGAATCTACAATTATATATACATGCTCTTTGTAACAGCTTCTAGTATACACCTTTGTACATAGGAGGCAATCAATAAAGATATTTTAATTAAATAGTTAATTAAAAATGACAATAAGAAACCAAAGGAAGATGAGTTTTTATCTACTCAGAACTCTATCGGGTTTAAAATTTTAGAGATTTTTCAAAAATGAAGAGTGACGTATCCTTATTTTAAATTTTTCATTATTTATTTCTGGTGTATAAAAATACAGCTGATTTGTTATTACATGTATTGGGGTGACATTGGTTAATAAGATTATATAGGTCCCGTGTACACGTCTATGATACATGATCTTCATATATCTTTGTGTGCCTACCACCCAAAGTCAAACTATCTTCCTTCACCCTATTTGAGTATTTGATCCCCTTTGCCCTTTACTCCCCTACCCCAGCCATGCTCTTGTCTGTGTCTATGAATTTTCGTTTGTTTTTCTTATTTGTTCATTTGTCACTTCAAGTTTTATATACCACATACGAGTGAAATTATATGGTGCTTAACTTTTTCTATTTGACTTTTTTCGCTTAGCATGATATTCTCAAGGTCCTTCTGTGTTGCCTCAAATGTGGTTCACTGGTCTAGGGGCATGATTCTCACTTAGCGTGATGTATCCTTTTTGTGTTCAACTCCTATATCTCTTACTTCTCATGATATCAATGCATTCAGTTGGTGACATTAAAATTTCATATATATATGAATAATAAGACATATTCACTTAATTTTTATTTCAACCACTTCACACTCTAAAGTATTCAGGTATCTTTGAAGATTTAAAGTAAACAAATTTTATCATTGATAAAATTTTCATATAAAACTATATTTGTGATGATATTGAATTTTCCCATTTTCAATGCTAATTATTTATCTCAATAAAAGTAACTATTTCCTTTGTGAAATCAACTTCCTGTTATAATTTTTTACCTATGGTAACATGCCTGCCAGTTTCCAAAGTTAAGCTTGATAATGAGACCATTTAAACATACCCTGTCTAAATATGAGCACTATTTCAGAATGACTTCTCAGGCTAAAATTTCATTGCATGTTGCATTCCTGGTCACTTGGAAGGATGATTCAATAGACAAAAGAGTAGATGAAAATTTTGTTTTCCATTTCAGATCTTTGATTCTGCCATTTGTCTGCATTTTCACCCAGCTGTTCATTCATATATTACTAAGTTTATATCGAGTGTATACGTGCCATGTGTATATAGTAAGATGTGTAAATACTAATAAGAAATACTCATTGTCCTTATTAAATTCACAATTTTATTTGTATTTTTTCCATTACCATTTTGCCCACCATTTAACTCCCTTATACCTCCTCCCCCCAGCAATCACCCCACTGTTGTCCATGTGCATGAGTCCTTTTTCCTTTTTGCTCAATCCCTCCACCTCCTAACCTCTAGGGAACTAGATTCCCACAAATAACCTTTAGTACAACACACTCGTATACACATAGCATGTTGTGATAGTAGTAGCATTCTTTATCTTAGTAACTGGCAGAGTCAAAACTGAAAACCAGGGAACCTGCCTGGACTCTACAGGCTTAGACATCTTACTATGCCGGGTGTAGTTACGACGTCATTTCAATTCTATGTCTGAGAGAAACATGGTGTCATTAGGGGAAATAGGAAACTCAGAAAAAAGTAAGTTAGAAAGTTAAAAAAGATTATTTTCAATATATAGTATTTACTCTGAAGCATTGGTCAGATTATAAGTTAGACATGTATAGTAGACAATTTGTAGAACTGAAGAATAGAGAGACTTAGAGCTGGAAATACAATCTTCAAAATAAGACCAAACCCAGTAATATGATTTGCCAAGACAGCAAATCATTACAGTGTCACCTGGAATTGTGCACCCTTCTCCAACAGTCATTTTATTTAATGGTGAAAAAAGTATGCAATTGATATTATGGAAATGGTTGAATTATCAATGAAGAAATGACCTCAAAAAAAGTAATGACCTCAATGAAAATATTTACTCAAACACAAATATGAATTATGCTTGTTTTGTAAAACAGAAAACAGTATTTATTAGAAAAATGGTCAGACTCTCATAGGTCCAAGACCATAAGATTTCATTAACCATTACATTAATCAACTAAAATGAATAAAATTTCTCTCCACCTTATAGTCAATAAACACAAATGAAAGGTGATTATTGAGGTCCTAGAAATTACATCAAGTGCTCAGAGAAAAAAATATCTATTGGAAAGATATGCCCTGCATTTCATTTTCTCACATCTATTGCTTGAGCCTGAAGTTTCTATTATAGTAATATGAGTCTCTTGGTTAGTGAGTTTTCACTCTCTACCCACCCCCTGCCGATTTAATTAGTTAAGTGAACAAAATCCAGCAGCATAAAAAAACATCAACTAGAGAAATTCCTAGATGCATTTTCTACTTGAAGCATTTGATGTATAGAAGCTACAACTTAGGGATCCTCCAAACTACAATGTGACAAAGCCTAGACAACCATTCCTTACTCAGGAGCATTAGATGAATCATTCGCTTAAGTTTTTTCAAGGGCAAGTAAAATAAACATTAATTGTTTAGCTTGGGAGAAAATAAGAAATTAGTGTTCTGAAGAACAAAAGTGGAATTTAAATAGTCTAAAATGATCTCAAACTGAACTGTTGGAGATTTTAGGCTCTACTTTCTGGCAGGAAAATTTTTTTAATTAAATATTTTAGTGTTGCTCTATCACAGTTGCCTCAATTTTCCCCCCTTTGCTCTCCTCTGCCCATCCAGCCTCCACTCCCACAGTCAATCCCCACCCTGCTGTCCATGTCCATGGGTCACTTATACTGTTCCTTGACTAGACCTGTCTCCTTCTGTCCACCTTTACCCTTTCTCCCCTCCCCTCTGGTCACTGTCAATCTGTTCTTTGCCTCAATGCCTCTGACTTTATTTTGCTTGCTTGTTTGTTTTGTTCATTAAGTTCCTCTTAGACATGAGATCACATGGTATTTGTCTTTTACTGCCTGGCTTATTTCACTTTGCATAATATTCTCCAGTTCCACCCACCCTGTTGTGAGGAGTAAGAGTTCCTTATTTCTTTTTGCTGTGTAGTATTCCATTGTGTAAATGTACCACAGTTTTTTGATCCACTCATTTACTGATGGGCACTTAGGCTGTTTCCAGCACTGGGCTATGGTAAATAATGCTGCTATGAACACAAGGGTGCATAAGTACTTTTAAGTTGGTACAATTCAAATTGGGATTCTTAAGGTATAATCCCCGAAGTGGAATCACTAGGTAGAAAGGTAGTTCCATTTTTAGTTTTTGGGTGGAAATTCCACATTGTTTTCCACAGTGGCTGTACTAGTCTGCATTTGCACCAGCAGTACACTAGGGTTCCCTTTTCTCTGCATCCTCATCAGCACTTGTTGTTTGTTGATTTATTAATGATGACCATTCTGACCAGTATGAGGTGGTATCTCACTGTGGTTTTAATTTGCATCTCTCTGATGGCTAGTGATGCTGAGCATCTTTTCATATGTCTATGGGCCCTCTGTATGTCTTCCTTGGAGAAGTGTCTATTCAGGTCTTCGGCCATTTTTAAATTGGATTTTTTGTCTTCCTGTTGTTGAGTCATATAAGTTCTTTACGCATTTTGGAGATCAAACCCTGTCCGAGGCATTGACAAATATGTTCTCCCATAAGTCGGATCTCTTTCCTTATTGATGACAGTTTCTTTAGCTGTGCAGAAGCTTTTTGATTTGATGCAGTCCCATTTGTTTATTTTTTCCTTTATTTCCCTTGCCCTAGGAGATATATTGGCAAAAATACTGCTGCATGGAATATCTGAAATTTTACTGCCTATGTTTTTCTCTAGGACTTTTATGGTGTCATAACTTATATTTAAGTCTTTTATCCATTTTGAGTTTATTCTGATGCATGGTGCAAGTTGGTGGTCTAGTGTTATTTTTTCTTCATGTACTGGTCCAGTTTCCCCAACACCATTTATTTTGAAAAAACTTTGTGGAAATATTGGAAGTAATCAGTCTCCAATTGCTTTAAAAAGACAATGAAGTAAGTGTTTTATGCTGTGTTGCAGTAAAGTAGATGGTAGGGTTAGAAGCACATGCAAATATGTGGCATCAAGTGATGAATTTGAGGAAGACCCTCTGCTCACTAGCCCGGCCTAGTCACTGCCACCTGGCTTCAGCTTCATCATCTGTAAAATGGGGACAATTGACTAGATGATAATAAAGCCCTCTTTGAATTCTAATATTCCATTAAAATATAAATTGTCAATGAACATTTTATTCAATTCTTGAAGAACTAACAAAGAAGGATTGCATGAAGAAATTTTCCATTATCTTGGATCAAGCTCAAAAAGGTTGAAAAAATTAATTGGCTTTAGTTTTTTTTTTTTTTTTTCTGTTAAACTATCAAGGCTGTCTTTTTTACCTCATGCAATGCAATGTGAACTCCGGGAAGGAACACAGCTAATAATCTTCAGGGTTGAGACCTCGAGTGATGAGCTCACTCTGAGGTTTTTATAGCAGTTGGTATATGGAAACTATTTCTACTTCTTTGAAAGTAAACCATTTTTTACAAAACATTATAATAGAGACCCAACTGACAGAAAAACATGCACAGACCTTGAAGACACACTTCCTTTCCATTAGGCTTCCTTTAAAAATTATTTCAAGCTATTGGTAAAACATCAAAACCATTAGTGCTTTGTAGGACAATGGACAACGTGTCACCCAACTTTGGAAACACATAAAAATTGCTCCTTTCTAATGCTGCTTTTCCATGTGGTGAATGGAAACTATAGAGGAAGACTCGTCAGATTCCCAGCGAAGGGAGTTCTAGCTATACTGAGGTAAAAAGCCTTGGCTCATATAAAGTTTAAATCTGGTGGCTTTCAAAGAGCTTATGACCTTAATCTATCATACTAAGGTCATAATATCCATCAGAGTAAGGAGGTAAATGCAGTAGTACTTCTTGGTACTCTACTGTGAGCCAGACACATATTAGGAAATTTGCACACATCTCACCAGTAGTCTTTAAATATCTCTAAAGAAGAAACAGTAGCTCCTAGTCTATAAATTAAAAACAAAAATCTAATAGTAGGAGAAGTTAAATAACTTGCAAAAGTCCATACTTTGCTAAATAGCAATGAAGGGCATAGATTTGAGCCTTGGGTGGTCTGGCGCCAAAGCATTTCTTTGTGGCCACTCCATCTTCCTATTGTAACACAACACAAACTATCTATTTCCTTATCTTCTTAAAGCAATGGGAGATTTTGATTTTTTCCAATAGTTTAGCAAAGTTTCTCTTCAATACATAATTTCCCTACCAAAAATTAGAGCCAACAACTCAGTCTAAGAAAATTTTAATTTTTTTAAAATAATTACTTTATTGTTTTTCAATTATAGTTGACTGCCTCCTCTCCCCTCCCCTCCCCTCACCCCCTCCAACCCCACCTCCCTTCCCTGCCTCCCTCTCCCCCGTTGGTTCTGTCCATGTGTCCTCTATAGTGGTTTCTGAACACCCTT